>CAUYPK010126010.1:0-16028 GCA_963574355.1 Loris lydekkerianus
TTTCTTTTTTTTTTTTTTTTTTTTTTACTTTCGTGCCACGGAAGGGTTTTAAACAACACACAAAGGCAAATTGGGCCAATTTCCCAAAAACATTTAACCACACGTGCAAACCCAACTAAAAAAATTTAAAAAAAAAAAAAAAAAGGGCAAGGACTTTTAGCGCCACAAAACAATCCTGGGGAATAAAGTAGCCTGGAAAATACAAAATACTATGACGGAAGTGAAAGGTTCTGGAATAGAGCCAGGTGAGGGTCCGTAAGAAAGAAGGCCAGTCCAGCAACAAGGAAAGACTTTAATAGAGGGGACAAGAAGAATGGAAACTGACCAGGTGTCAGCTCAGCTCCCACATGGTTGCCAAAGGCTTTTATTAGCCTCATCAGTATAGCTGAAATGGGGAGCAGCCTGGGAATCACCTGGGCCCTTCACTACTGTGGATCAGGATTATGTGCGTATCCTCAGGATATGGGTATGGTATTTTCAGGAACTCTGGCCTTGAGGCGCTCCAGGAATCTGGGCAGGGGGTGCTGATTTCTTTTCTTTCTTTTTTTTCTTTCTTTCCTTTTTTTTTTTTGAGGCAGAGTCTCACTTTATTGCCCTTGGTAGAGTGCCGTGGCGTCACAGCTCACAGCAACCTCCAACTCCTGGGCTTACGCAATTCTCTTGCCTCAGCCTCCCGAGTAGCTGGGACTACAGGCGCCTGCCATAACGTCTGGCTATTTTTTTGTTGCAGTTTGTCTGGAGCAGAGTTCGAACCCGCCACCCTTGGTATACGGGGCCAACGCCCTACCCACCGAGCCACAGGTGCTGCCCAGGGTTGCGGATTTCTGACCCGATTTTCTAAAATGGCTGCACTACTGTCAGGGTTATGACAATTCCTTTTCCACAAAAAGCAAGAGACAGTTAAACACCTGGGACAGACAGGCCCTGGCCTTATGCTTAAAGGATTTGTGTGTGTGTATGTGTGTGTGTGTGTATAAAGTGGAATCTGCTGAGATTTTTTTTTCTTTTTTTTTGTTTTTTTGAGACAGAGTCTCATGCTGTCTCCCTGGTAGAGTGCCATGGTGTCATTATAGTTCAAAGCAACCTCAAATTCTTGGGCTCAAGAGATCCTCCTGCCACAGTTTTTCTGTTTTTAGTAGCTATGGAGTCTCATTCTTGCTCAGGATGGTCTTGAGCAAACCACCTGCCTTGGTCTTCCACAGTGCTAGGATTACTGGTGTAAGCCACCCCACCCAGCCTAGCTGGTGAGTTCTGATGACTTGATTCAAGCATCAGGTCACCTATCCCACCCTTGAAATATGCCAGCCTTTCTTTGGTTTTTTTTTTTGGAGACAGAGTCTCACTTTATCGCCCTCAGTAGAGTGCTGTAACATCACACCTCACAGCAACCTCCAACTCCTGGGCTTAGGCAATTCTTTTGTCTCAGCCTCCCGAGTAGCTGGGACTACGGGCTCCTGCCACAACACCTGGCTATTTTTTATTGCAGTTTGGCCAGGGCTGGGTTCGAACCCTCCGCCCTTGGTATATGGGGCCAGCACCCTATCCACTGGAGCCACAGGCACCGCCCATGCCACCCTTTCAGTTGGAGAATCTTCCCTCCTTCCTGATTTCAGTCCCCACTGCCTCTAGCTTTGCTGGAGGATAGACAAATTGCTCAAGATCAGTCTTACTCAACAAATCAGATTTGCTTTCCTAGGGCAGTCATTCCTCCTCGACTCAGCTCAGGGGCCTTTGGAAAGTTCCTGGGTGTTTGTTACCAGATCATGGCCTTAGATTTATTTTTTTTATTACAACTCTTAGTAAGAAACCTGTTACATCACAATCCAGTACGTGCCTGCGCGCGCACACACACACAAATTCAACCAGAAGTTTCAACAAACAATATTACTTAACACTTGCCCTAATTATCTATAACATAGTCTAATTATTTTCCATTCTGTTATTTTCTTTTTCATGTTTAAAAGTGTTTGTAACTGCTTGCAACTCAATCAATTGGTTCCAAGACCAATGGGTTAAGACCAGCAGTTTGAAATGCACATTCAAGACCACTGAATTATGCAGTTGGGGCCACTGTAGTTTTAGAATAAAAATAAGATTAATTATTGAGGGCTTTCCATGTGTCGGGCATTGTTCTAAGCACTTTACGCCAATTAACACATTTAATCCTCACAACGCCGCCATGCCATATGTAGCATTATTAATCCCTGATAGACAGTTTGAGAATGTAACCTGCAGAAAATAGCTGTTGAGTATGAATCCAGGTATCAAAGCCAGGCAGATTTGCTCCAGGGTGTCCAACTCTTAAGCACCACAACTACCTCTTCCTTTTACAGACATTCTTGGACCTTTCACTCCTCGTTCACTTTGCCATCTTTTTAAAGGATGACACCCAGTGCTGAGCTGGGCAGGTCTGGCCAGAATTCTGAAGAGGACTCTGGTGTGGTCACCAATTCAGGGGATCATTCCGGTACATCTATCCAGCAGAGCATTCACTCAACACTCATTTACTAAGTAACTCAGACCCAGAGGATCAAGGCTGGAAGGCACCCCAGAAACCTCCACTACTTCGGGACTTTCATATGAGGTAAAAAGGACACAGGCACCTCCCTGTTTCAGAACCTCCACTTTCTGTTTCAGAAATGAAGTTTCTACATAAGTTTATACTTAAACAAAACAGTTTTGCTGTTAAAACAAGTTTATTTATTTAATTTGGGAGAACAAGAGAAAAATTTAAGAAGTTAGCATTCTTTTGGAAAGCAATTCATTAAACATTTTTTAAAATGTGGTAAAATACATATAGTGTAAAACTTACCATTAGTGGCTCCGCGCCTGTAGCTCAAGCGGCTAGGGCGCCAGCCACATACACTGGAGCTGGCGGGTTTGAATCCAGCCCAGGCCTACCAAACAACAATGACAACTGCAACCTAAAAAAAAAAAATAGCCAGGCATCATTGTCCCGGCCGCCTGTAGTCCCAGCTACTTGGGAGGCTGAGGCAGGAGAATTGCTTAAGCCCAAAAGTTTGAGGTTGCTGTGAGCTGTCATGCCACAGCACTCTACCTGAGGCAATAGCTTGAGACTCTGTCTCAAAAAAACAAACAACAACAAAAAGCCAAACTTACCACTAATAACTTTTAGTATATTCACAACATTGTATAGTAGTGACCACTATCTAGTCCCAGAACATTTTCATCACCTCTATAGGAAATCCCACAGTAACTCCCCGTTTCTCTTTCTCCATAACCCCTGGCAGCCACTAATCTGCTTTCTTTGCCTATGGGTTTGCCTCTTCTGGACATTTCATATAAATGGAATCATACAATACACGGCCTTTTGTGTCTGCCTTCTTTCACTAAGTATAATGTTTTCAAGTTTCATTATGTTGCAGCAAGATTTAGTACTTCATTCCTTTCTTGTGGCTGAATAATATTTCACTGTATGAGCATACATTTTGTTTGTGCATTTATCAGTTGATGGGCATTAGAATTATTGTTTTGTGAATAATGCTGCTATGAGCATTTGTGTTCAAGTTGTGATTAGAACACTAGTGTTCAATCCATTCAAGTATATGCTTAGGAAAGGAATGTCTGGATCATATGGTAATCTTACGTTTGTTATTAAGGAAACGCCAAATCGTTTTGTACAGTGGCTACACCATTTTACTTTCTCCCAATAATGTATGGGGGTTTTAATTTCTCCGCATCCTTGAAAACACTTGGTAATCTTTTTTAAAAAACTGTAGTCATTTTAGTAGGCGTGGAATAGTATCATATTGTGGTTTTGATTTGTTTTTCCCTAGCGACAATGATATTGAGCATTTTAATGTGCCTTTTTGGTATTGTATATCTTTTTTAGAGAAATATCTACTGAAGCACTTTGCCCATTTTAAAACTGTCTTAGGCCGAGCATGGTGGCTCACTCCTGTAATCCCAGCACTTGGGAGGCCGACAGAGTAGATTGCCTGAACTTGTGGGTTCCAGACCAGCCTGAGCCAGAGCAAGACCTCGTCTCTAAAACAACAGTCAGGTGTTGTGCTGGGCACCTGTAGTCCCAGCTGTTCCGAAGGCTGAAGGAAGAGAATCGCTTGAGCCCAAGAGTTCAAGGTTGCTGTGAGCTGGGACGCCATGGCACTGTACCAAGGGCAAGGGGGACAAAGTGAGACTCTGTCTCAGAAAAAAAACCAAACCAAACAGTTGTAGCTGGGCTCAGTGGCTCATGCCTGTAATTCTAGCACCCTGGGAGGCTGAAGCAGGTGGATCGCTTGAGCTCATGAGTTGGAGACCAGCCTGAACAAGAATACCACCCCATCTCTACCAAAAATAGAAAAATTGGCTCAGCATCTGTAGCTCAAGCGGCTAAGGTGCCAGCCACATACACCAGAGCTGGCAGGTTCGAATCCAGCCCTGGCCTGCCAAACGACGACAACTGCAACCAAAAAAAAAAATAGCTGGGCATTGTGGCAGGCGCCTGTCATCTCAGCTACTTGGGAGGCTGAGGCAAGAGAATCGCTTAAGCCCAGGAGCTGGAGGTTGCTGTGAGCCACAGCACTCTACCCAGAGTGACAGCTTGAGGATCTATCTCAAAAATAAATGAATAAACAAATAAAAATAAAAATAGAAAAATTAGCCAGGCATTGTGGTACCAGCCTATAGCTCTAGCTACTCAGAAGGCAGAGACAGGAAAATCAAATGAACCGAGGAATTTGAGGGTGCTGTGAACTAGGCTGATGCCATGGCACTGTCTCAAAAACAAAACAAACAAACAAACAAAAATTGGGTTGTCTTTTGGTTGTTGAATTGTAGGAATTTTTAATAGTATATTCTGGATGCAAGTCCTTATGTACATATAATTTGCAAATATTGTCTCCCATTCTCTGGGTTTTCATTTCACTCTCTTAAAAGTATCTCTTGATGCACAAGAGTTTTTATGAAGTCTAGTTTATCTATTTTTTTTCTTTCATTGCTTGTGCTTTTGGTGTCATTACTTTAAAAACTACTGCCAAATCTGAGGTCATGGAGATTTACCACCATGTTTTCATGTAAGTTTTATGGTTTTAGCTCTTACATTCATGTCTTTTGTCCATTTTGAATCAGTTTTTACATACATACGGTGCAAGGAAGTGTTCCAACTTCATTCTTCTGCATGTGGATGTTCGGTTTTCCCAACATAATTTTCTGCAAAGACTCTTCCTTTGAAAATCAACTGACCATGGATGTACAGGCTCATTTCAGGGCTCTCAATTCTATTTCACTTATCTACATGTCTATCCTATGCCAATACCAACCTGTTTTGATTACTGTAGCTTTGCAGTAAGTTTTGAAATCAGGAAGGGTGAGTCCTCTAACTTAGTTCTTTATCAAGACTGGCTATTCACAGTCCCTTACAATTCCATATAAATTTTAGGATCATCTTATCTATTTCTGCAAATAGGGCTGTGGGATTTTAATAGGCATTGCTTTGTATCTGTAGATTATTTTGTGTAGTATTGCCATCTCAATATGACGTTCTTAAACCCCTAAATCCAGGATGCCTTAGGAGGCATTAGTAAGGTTGAGAACCACTGATTTAGATCGTTTAAATTTTCTTTCAGCAACGTTTCCATTACATACATCTTGTATCTCCTTGGTTAAATTTATTCCTAAATATTCTATTATTTTTTAAAAATTAATAAACCTTATTTTGGGACAGGGAGTAGTTTTAGGCTTACAGAAAAATTGAGCAGGAAGTACAGAATTCCCATATACCTCTTATTTTATTTTATTTTTTAATGCTGTTACACATGGGATTGTTTTCCTAATTTTCTTTTCGGATTGTTTGTTGCTTTGGGAGTGTAGAAATACAACTTATTTTTGTGTGTAGATTTTTGTATCCCTAGCTCACCTGTTACTCACATTTGCCCGTTCCTCTCATCCACACACCTTCTCCGTGTCCATTTAATTGTGAAAGAAATCAGGTCCCTGGGACTTACCCAAGGTCTTGCTGAGTCTCAAGGCTGCGCCTGGGACGGGCTTGGCACTTACTCTTCACTATTGAGGTTCCAGCTCACTCCCCTCACTGAACCCGGCTTTGCAGTGTAAGGTGCAAGCCCAGATTTCAGCCAGTTCCCTCTACAAAGCCCCTGCCCACCCCTTCTGATTCCCGACCCTGCCCCTTCATTTGACCTTACGTGACTACTATCATGAGCCCAGCCTGGACTCCACCCAGACTCTGGCCCTCCGCGGGAAATTAAACCTCCAACCCGTCGCCCCCAGTTTCCCACCTAGAGCAGACAGCCACTGCGGAGGGTGTGCCCAGCCCCCACCCCCGACGACCCGCTGTCCTCGCGACCCCCTCTGTAGTTTACTGGGGTACAGTAGGTCGCTCTGATACCACAACCCCAATGAACCGCCGTCTCAGGCCTCACAAAGCTCTGCACACGATGCCCTGGCAAGGTCAATCGCTTTGCCTGCAACTCGTCTGTCCGGAAGACAGGCAAATTCAGCATGCAAACCAGGATTATTTTAGCGAGCTGGCGGCCCCCGCTCGGAATCTGGTTTCCAAGACAGTCCTAATGGTGGAACTCGCGCGTCCAGACGCCGAGACGCTGTGGACAGAGGCAGAGGGTGGGAAAGCGGCCTCGCGTTCGAGTGGGGGAGGGGAGCAGCCGCGGGGAGGAATCCGGCGCCCCGCCCGGTTGCCTAGGTGACGGGGCGGGGGAGTTGTGCCGAGGGAGGAGTGGGGGCTGAGTCGATCTGAGATGCTCCGATCTTAATACCGGCTAGTGGCACCTACTTGTGCAGTAGCTCAGCGCGCGCGTGCGCGCACACAGGCACACACACAGACACACAGACACACACAAACAGATACACACAGACACACACGCACACACAGAGGCACACAGACACACAGGCACACACAGAGACACACAGACAGACACAGACACACAGACACACATACAGACACACGCACACACAGGCACACACAGAGACACACACAGACACACACGCACACACAGGCACACACAGAGACACACACACAGACACACACGCACACACAGGCACACACAGACACACAGAGACACACAGGCACACACAGACACACAGACGCACACACAGGCACAGACACACAGACACACAGTCACAGACACAGGCACACACAGACACACATACACAGACACAGACGCACACACAGGCACAGACAGACACACACAGACACAGGCACGCACATACACACAGGTGCACACAGGCACATAGACACACATAGGCACACACAAGGAGGCACAGACACACACACACACAGGCACACACAGACACACACACACAGACACAGGCACACACAGACACAGACACACAGACACAAACACACAGACATGTACAGACACACACAGGCACACACACACACACAGACACACAGACACACACAGACAACACAGGCACACACAGACACACAGGCACGCACAGACACACACACAGGCACACAGACACAGGCACACACAGACACACACACACAGACATTCACAGGCACACACAGACACACAGACATACAGCCACACGCAGCCACACAGGCACACACACAGAGACACATACAAGCACAGGCACAGACACACAGATATACACAGACACACACAGGCACACACACTCTCGGGGAACGTGCTGGAGCCCCAACCCCCGGGTGGTCTTTACTCTTCTTATTCTTGTTAACGTGTTCCGTGGCTCAGCCAGTGGAGAGACAGGAGAACGGTTTGCGAAGTCACCTGGCTACTGGTTTTCAAACAGGTTTGGAGCAACAGATCCCTGTTTCGAAGGGATTCTAGCCCAGAATCGCAGTGTACAAAACGGACACGCAGTGAGCTAGTCACCCCAGCCCACCTTCCCAGAAAGTGATGAGCTCTGATCTGGGTAAATGTTCAGTCCCCAGACGGCCCTGATGCGCTGAAAGACACTCAGCAAGTAAGTTCTTGGCAGAACTGGAATCGGGAAAGGCCTCCCGGGGGCCATTGCAGAGCAAGCAGAATGCCTGAGATGGCCAGGAAGGGATCTGGAGCACCGAGTATTTTAGGAACCTAGAATTTCCAGACCTGCTGGGAAAACACAACGGCCTCATTTAACAGACATGGAAACTGAGGTCCAGAAAGGGGTAGTGGCCTGTTAGCAGAATGATCCTAAGCGGGAGTAATATTCTCTTAGAATGAAGATAAATTCGAGCATTTGGCCAGCCCGAGCAGTAAATCTTTGATCAAACTCCGAAGTGCCAGATGGCGCAGGGGGAGGAGCAGGGGCCTGGGAGTTTCATCCCCCTCAGTTACTCACAAGCCCGATGACCTTGGGAGATTTATTTTAAAGAGTCAAAGGGATCATCCCCTGGTTTGTAAGAGGTCCAGAAAAGTAATAGGATTAAACGGTGCTTCGGAGTGTTTTATATTGTTTCTAAATGTCAGGGCCTCCTTGGGGAGAAGGGTAGTAAGCAAGCTGTTCTTTAAAGACTGAATTTGACAGTGGGTTTTCAAAATGCCCTTTATTTTTCTTTTCCATTTTTCATGGCTAATTATAAAGTAACACATGGCCATTCCAGAAAATGTGTAAAGTACAGAAAATGAAAGTGAAAAAAGCAGAAAATAAAATCACCCATAAACACATCACCCAGACTCAACTATTGTTATACATTCTTGTATATTTCCTTTCAGTCTTTTTTAAAAATATTTTCCCCTTGTACAGAGTATATTGTATTGTAACTAAAATAAAAGGTTAGTACTTAATATAGAATGTTATTAGAATATTAAAGCTAAAGATCTGTTTGATCACTCTGGACTCTTTGGTATATATCTTTCTAGACCATTTAATTTTTTTCACTTATTTAGACTCATTTTTCATTTATTTATGCCCATTTCATTTATATATACCCACAGGAAATAAATAGCATAATGATAAATAAATATACTTTTTTTTTGTATCTGTGTGTTTTACACAATGGTATAATGTGTATTATGTGCAATTTGCCTTTTTTTGCTCATTTATTTTGACACCTATATAACTCCATCTCATGTACAAACCACTTTATATCTATCCGTTTTGTTCTCAGTTGAATATATACATTAGCTGCAATTTTTGCTACTATGATAAATACGATGATGAATAACCTCAGCACGTCTGTCCCTCTGCACAGGACCTAATGTTTCTCTGGTAGATTGTGGAAGTAGAATTACTAGGAACACATATTTTCACTTGTAATCCACATTAATCTCCTAAATTGTTCTCCAAAGCGACCACATGAGTGTCCCTTTTAGCTTACTCTTGACTTGATTATAAAACTTGATTTTCCAAATTGTACATTTTTTATAATCTACTGAATAAAAATGATTTCTCATTGTATACTTTCTTTTATTATTAAATCATAGCTGTGTACATTAATGCGATCATGGGGCGCCATACGATTTTTCCGATTTTTAATATGATTCAACATATTCTCGTGTTTGGGGGGGATTTAAAATATTAATTTGTAGGCTTGCTTTGTATAATGTTGGCCTCTATCTTTCTTTCTATATGTGTTACAAATAATTTTCGCAGTCAGCTGATTATCTCTTAGCTTTGCTTGTGACGTCTTTTGACATGCAGAATTTTAAATATTTAATATTGCAAAATTTATATATTTTTCATTATAGCTTTTGCTTTTTTTAAAACGGAGTATTGCTCTGTCACCCTGGCTAGAGTGCTATGGCATCATCATAGCTCATTGTAACCTCAAAATGCTGAGCTCAAGCAATCTCTCTGCCTCAGCCTCCCAAGTAGCTGGTACTACAGGGACATGCTGCCATGCCCAGCTAATTCATCTAATTTTTATTGAGACAGGGTCTCACTCTTGCTCAGGCTAGTCTCCAACTCCTGGCCTCAAACAATTCTCCTATCTTGGCCTCCCAAAGTATTAGGATTATAGGCACGAGGCACTATGCCCAGCATAGTTTTTTGCTCTTTGGGTCTAAAAATTTTGATCTGTGTTTTTCACTAATGCTTTTATTTATCTATCTACCTATTTATCTAGCTTGTTTTAATATTAAAACCTTTAATATTAAAACCTTTAAATATTAAAATCTGGATTTCATTTTTGTGCATATGTGATAAACATCTAATTTTGTTGTTTTGCAAGTGGATAGTCAATTGTTCCTGTGCCAATTATTGAATAGTTTGTCTTTTTTCCACTGGTTTGGAATACCAAGACTATTGTATGCCAAATCCCCATATATCTATGAATCTTCTCTCTGACCATTTAATCTTTTCCATTTATCTCCTTTCCTTGTATTTTATGCAAATGCTACACTGTTTTGATTACTATAGTTTCATAATATATTTTGACAGCTAATGGGCAAGTTGCCCACTTTATTCTATTTCATTGCCTTTGTTCTTCCTGTACATTTACTCTTCCATATGAATCCTTTTATTAAGGATATTTTTTGGTTGTAGTTGTATGAAAAGTCTTCCAAGTAATTTGATTGTAATTACGTTGAATTTGAAAAATGTATCTACAATATACTGTCTTTCTATCTGAAGGAATTTGGCCTACCCATTTAAAACCACTTTAAAATGTGTTTTGTCAGTTCAGTGCCTGTAGCTCAGCGGCTAGGGCACCAGCCACATACACCAGAGCTTGTGGGTTCAAATCCAACCCGGGCCTGCCAAACAACAATGACAACTACAACCAAAAAATAGCTGGGCGTTGTGGTGGGTGCCTGTAGTCTCAGCTATTTGGAGGCTGAGCCAAGAGAATCGCTTAAGCCCAAGAGTTGGAGGTTGCTGTGAGCTGTGATGCCACAGCACTCTACCAAGGGCAACAGCTTGAGACTGCCTCAGGGGGGAAAAAAATGTGTTTTGTCGAGTTCTGAAGTCATCTTTATAAAGATCTTGTCTTTTTATTTTTTTGTTTTTTTGAGAGGGAGTTTTAGTTGTCCTCAATAGAGTGCTACGGTATCATAGCTCACAGCAATCTTAAACTCTTGGGCTCAAACAATCTTCTTGCCTCAGCCTCCCAAGTAGCTGGGACTCCAGGCACCCACCACAACAGGAGACTAGTTTTTCTATTTGTAGAGACAGGGCCTCGGTTTGCTTAGGCTGGTCTTGAACTCCTGAGTTCAAGCAATCCAGCTGTGTTGGCTTCCCAGAGTGCTGGGATTACAGGCATGAGCCACCGTGCCAGCAAGATCTTGTCTTTTATTAAGATCATTCCTAGAGATGTGATAGGTTTTTTTTGTTGTTGTTGTTTTGTTGGTTGTTTTTTTTAGAGACAGAGTCTCACTTTATTTCCCTTGGTAGAGTGCAATGGCATCACAGCTCACAGCAACCTCCAACTCCTGGGCTTAGGCAATTCTCTTGTCTCAGCCTCCAAGTAGCTGGGACTACAGGCGCCTACCACAACACCCAGCTATTTTTGCAGTTTGGCCAGGGCTGGGTTCAAATTCGCCTCCCTCAGTATATGGGGCCAGCGCCCTATCCACTGAGCCACAAGTGCCACCCAAGACTTGATAGTTTTTGTTTCTTTTATTTCTTTCTTTCTTTTTTTTTTGAGACAGAGTTTCAAGCCGTTGCCCTGGGTAGAGTGCCGTGGCATCACAGCTCACAGCAATCTCTAACTCTTGGGCTTAAGCGATTCTCTTGCCTCAGCCCCCCAAGTAGCTGGGACTGCAAGCACCTGCCACAACACCTGGCTATTTTTTGGTTGTAGTTGTCATTGTTGTTTGGCAGGCCCCGGGCTGGATTCAAACCCATCAGCTCTGGTGTATGTGGCTGGCTCTTTAGCTGCTGAGCTAAAGGTACTGAACCTGTTTCTATTTTTTCTTTTACTAGTACATTTTCTTATTGTTTATACTTGTATGTAGGAAAGCTACATACATTGGGGTATATTGGTCCTACTAATTCTAACAGTTTGTTCGCTGTTTCTATTGGGTCTTCTAGGTGAGGCAACAAATCTCATCTATATGTAATTAATGTTTTGTTCTCTTCCCTTCTAATACTCGCGTCTTACACTTTGGACGGCGTCTTATTACAAGAGGTTGAATATGTTGAAGAAGGGTGAAAGAGGGTGTTCTAATTTTGCTCCTTATGTTAATGGCAATGCATCCATGATGTACCTCATTAGTTGAAGTAAGCTTATGTTGTAACAAACAACTCCGAAACCTTAATGCCCAAAGCGGAATATGAATGCCACATGTGAAGCAATTGTCCTTCTAGTGACTGAGGGGGAATGTAGAATCATTCTATTTTGTGGTGGTGCTACATTCAATTCATGACCTCCAAACTTCCTGCAGAAGAGGAGACTATGGGGAAGGAACATCAGATCTTTAACCATCTGGCCTTGGGAATGATTTTCACTCACATTTCTAGAATAGTTATGTGGCCCCACATATATGTAAAGGGGGTAGAATAGCTCCTGATAGGTAGCCATTTTCTAGAATCTGTGCATAATACTGTCCTGGAGTCTTTTAGAATTTTAAAATCTCTTCTGAATCAGTCGTTTGTAGTTCGACCGTTTTTTTTTATAATGTTAATTTGTCCTACTCTTCATTTCATTTGCGCAAGTTTGAAAACATTAGTCTACTTTGTCTTTTCAAATAATCACTTTAAAATTTACTAACTTTTCCTCTATTTTATTGTTTTTTACTTCAGTCTTTACTACTTCTCTTTACTCTACTTTCTTTATCCGTATTTTGCGTTTTTCCCCACTATTTGTTGAAAGCTGTACTGGGTTGAATAGCGTCCCACCAAAATTGTTGTTTACCCAGAACCTGCAAATCTGACCTTGTTTGGAAATAGGATCTTTGCAGATAAAAATAAAATTAAGATGTGGTCCTACTAGATTGGGAATAGGCCCTAAATTCAGTATGACTGGTGCCCTTAAAAGAAAAGAAAAATTTGTGGCTCGGTACCTGTAGCTCAGCGGCTAAGGAGCCAGCCACGTACACCGGAGCTAGTGGATTCAAATCCAGCCCGGGTCTGCCAAACAACAATGACAACTACAACCAAAAAATAGCTGTGGTTGTGGTGGGCACCTGTAGTCCCAGCTACTTGGGAGGCTGAGGCAAGAGAATCACTTAAGCGCAAGAATTTGAGGTTGCTGTGAACTGTGACACTAAGGCACTCTACTGAGGGTGACACAGTGAGACTCTGTCTCAAAAAAAAGAAAAGAAAAGAAAAAAGAAAAATTTGAACCCAGAGACAGACACACAAGGAGAAGGCCACGTGATGAGTGAAACAGAGATTGGAGTGAGGCGTTTACAAACCAAGGAACAGTAAGGATTGCTGGCAACCACCAGAAGCCAGAAAGAGGCAAGGAAGTATTCTCTTTACCCTTCAGAGAGTATATGCTCTTTCTAACACCCTAATTTCAGCCTTCTAGCCTCCAAAACTATGAGACAATACATTCATTGTTTTTTTTTTTTTTTTTGTTTGTTTGTTTGTTTTGCAGTTTTTGTCTGGGGCTGGTTTTGAACCAACCACCTCTGGTATATGGGGCTGGCACCCTACTCCTTGAGCCACAGGTGCCACCCACATTCATTGTTTTAAGCCATATAGTTTGTGTTAATTTGTTACAGCAGCTCTAGGAAACGGATACAAAAGCTATGTTCAACCATCATTAGTCTTTCTTGTTTTTGTTTTGTTTTGTTTTGTTTTTTTTAAATAGAGACAGAGTCTCACTTTATGGCCCTTTGGGAGAGTGCCGTGGCATCACACAGCTCACAGCAACCTCTAGCTCCTGGGCTTAAGCGATTCTCTTGCCTCAGCCTCCTGAGTAGCTGGTACTGCAGGCACCCACCACAATGCCTGGCTATATTTTATTTGTAGTTGTCATTGTTTGGCAGGCCCAGGCTGGATTCGAACCTGCCAGCTCTGGTGTATGTGGCTGGCGCCTTAGCCACTTGCACTACAAGTGCCACCCTCAACCCATTATTTAGGCTGGCTGTAGTTTGTGATACATCTGACCAGTTTGTCCTGATAGGGGAAGTCCACCTTCCAAATTAGAGACCCTTAACCAAAACCCCACATCTTTCCCCGCTCCTCTGACATGGTGTCCAGGGTTCTATTGTTTAAGTGTTAAGCTACTGATGTTGAAAAGTTTGTTACAGCTGTTAATGTGACTTAAACTGATAACATTTTGCTCTTCAGAAACTTTATACCTTTATATTTTCTTGTGTTCTTGATTCATCAGTATTACCTGAGAAATGTGTTTGTTTGTTTGTTTTTTTGAGATGGAGTCTCACTTTTTCACCCTTGCCCTTGGTAGAATGCTATGGTGTCGAAGCTCACAGCAACCCCATACTCTTGGGCTCAAGCAATCCTCTTGCCTCAGCCTCCCTAGCAGCTGGACGACAGGTGCTCACCACAACACCCAGCTGTTTTTAGAGATGGGGGTCTTGCTCTTGCTCAGGGTGGTCTTGATCTCCTGAGCTCAAGCAATCCACCCACCTCGGCCTCCCAGAATTCTAGGATTACATTTGTGAGCTACTGTATCCAGTGAAAATTTACCATTTTAACCATTTAAAAAATGTTAAGTTCTGGCTAGGCTCAGTTGCTCACACCTGGTAATCCTAGCACTCTGGGAGGCCAAGATGTGTGGATAGCCTGAGATCAGGAGTTTGAGACTAGCCTGAGCAGAAGTAAGACCCTGTCTCTACTAAAAACAGAAAAACTAGCTGGACATTGTGGTGTGTGCCTGTAGTCCCAGCTACTCCGGAGGCTGAGACATGAGGATTGCTTGAGCCCAGGATTTTAAGGTTACTGTGGGCTATGACACCATGGCACTCTACCCAGGGGACAGAGTGAGAGTCTATCTCAAAACAAACAAACAAACAAAATTAAGCTCTGTGGCATTAAATAAATTCACATTGCTGTGCAACCATCACCACCATCTATCTCCAGAATGTTTTCCTCTTCCCAAATGGAAATTCTGTACTCGTTTAACGCTAACTCTTCATTCTCCCCTCCAACCTCTTGCAGACTGTCTTTGTAATTTGACTATTCTCTTAAATACATCACATAAGTGGAATCATACATTATTTAGCGTAGACTGCCTATTTCACTTAGCAAAATGTCTTTAAGGTTTATTTATGTTGTAGCATTTGTCAGAATTTCCATCTTTTTTTCAGCTAAATAACATTCCATTGTAACATTTCTTTAAAATAGCAGCTTCATTAAGATGCGATCATATATCTTTTATAATCCATAAAATTCAGCCTCTTAAAGTCTACACTGAGTGTTTTTTTGTATATTCACGGAGTTGTCCTACCACTGCTATTATCTAATTTCAGAACATTTTCATCACCCCAACAGAAACCCTGTAGCTGTAGTCATTCCCTATTCTTTCCTCTCTCTAGCACCTGGCAGTCATTAATCTACTTTCTCTCTCTTCTGATGTTTTATTTTTTGTTATTATTATTATTATTTTATTTTTACTTTTTGAAGGCAGAGTTTCACTTTGTTGTCCTCACAACAAAGTGCTGTGGCCTCACAGTTCACAGCGATCTCAAACTCAAGTGGTCTCTTGCCTCAGGCTGCCAAGTAGCTGGGATTATAGGTGCCTGCCACAATACCTGGGTATTTTCAGAGACAGGGTCTTGATCTTGCTCTTGCTTAGGCTGGTCTCAGACTCTTTTTTTTTTTTTTTTAAATTAAATCATAGCTGTGTACATTAATATGATCATGGGGCATCATACACTGGTTTTATAGACCGTTTGACACATTTTCATCACACTGGTTAACATAGCCTTCCTGGCATTTTCTTAGTTACTGTGCCAAGACATTTATATTCCACATTTACTATGTTTCGCATATACCCTTGTAAGATGCACCGCAGGTGTAATTCCACCAATCCCCCTCCCTCTATTCACCTCCCCCCTCCCTCCCCTCCCTTTCCCCCTTCACCCTATTCTTAGGTTGTAACTGGGTTATAGCTTTCATGTGAAAGCCCTAAATTAGTTTCATAGTAGGGCTCAGTACATTGGGTACTTTTTCTTCCATTCTTGAGATACTTTACTAAGAAGAATATGTTCCAGCTCCATCCATGTAAACAT
>CAUYPK010126014.1:0-44492 GCA_963574355.1 Loris lydekkerianus
TTTACATGTGGATATCCAGTTCTCCCAGCACCATTTATTGAATAGGGAGTCTTTCCCCCAAGGTATGTTCTTGTTTGGTTTATCAAAGATTAGGTGGTTGTAAGATGTTAGTTTCATTTCCTGGTTTTCTATTTGATTCCAAGTGTCTATGTCTCTATTTTTATGCCAGTACCAAGCTGTCTTGACCAGTATGGCCTTGTAATACAGCCTAAAATCTGGTATGCTGATGCCCCCGGCTTTGATTTTATTACTAAGAACTGCCTTAGCTATACGGGTTTTTTTCTGGTTCCACGTGAAATGCAGAATCATTTTTTCCATGTCTTGAAAGTACGATGTTGGTATTTTAATAAGGATGAAATTGAATCAGTAGATTGCTTTGGGAAGTATAGACATTTTAACAATGTTGATTCTTCCTAGCTGTGAGCATGGTATGCTCTTCCATTTGTTAATATCCTCTGCTATTTCCTTTCTCAGGATTTCATAATTTTTTCTTTATAGAGGTCCTTTACCTCTTTTATTAGGTATATTCCTAGGTATTTCATTTTCTGTGAAGCTATGGTGAAGGGAGTGTGTCCTTTCATCTTGACTGTCATTGCCGTCTACAAAAGCTATTGACTTGTGGACACTGATTTTATTACTATATCCTGAGACATTACTGTATTTTTTAATGACTTCCAGGAGGCTTGTGTTTGAGCCTTTGGGGTTCTCTAAGTATAATATCATATCATCAGCAAAGAGGGAGAGTTTGACCTCCTCTGTTCCCATTTGGATGCCCTTTATTTCCTTGTCTTGCCTAATTGTATTGGCTAGAACCTTCAGCACTATGTTGAATAATAATGGTGACAGAGGACAACCTTGTCTGGTTCCAGTTCTAAGAGGAAAAGCTTTCAGTTTACTCCATTTAGTAAAACATTAGCTGTGGGTTTGTCATAGATACCTTTGATCAGTTTAAGATCAGTTTAAGAAATATGCCACCTATGCCTATACTCTTCAGTGTCCTAATTAGAAAAGGATGCTGGATTGTATGAAATGCTTTTTCTGCATCTATTGAGAGGATCATATTGTCTTTGTTTTGGTTCTGTTAATACGGTGGATAATGTTTATGGACTTGTGTATGTTAAACCAGCCTTGCATCCCTGGGATGAAACCTACTTGATCATGAAGTATGACTTTTTTGATGATAAGCTGTAATCTGTTGGCTAGAATTTTGTTGAGAACTTTTGCATCTATGTTCATTAGTGAAATTATTCTGAAATTCTCCTTTTTAGTTGGGTCTTTTCCTGGTTTTGGTATCAGGGTGATGTTTGCTTCATAGAATGTGTTGGGGAAGATTCCTTCCTCCTCAATGTTTTGGAATAATTTCTGCAGTACAGGGATAAGCTCTTCCTTGAAGGTTTGATAGAATTCTGGTGTGAAGCCATCTGGACCAGTGCATTTTTTGGTTGGAAGCTTTTTTATTGTTTCTTTAATCTTAGCGCTTGAAATTGTTCTTTTTAGGAGCTCTATTTCTTCCTGGTGAAGTCTAGGAAGAGGGTGTGATTCCAAATATTGATCCGTTTCCTTCACATTGTTAAATTTCCGGGCATAGAGTTTCTGGTAGTGTTCAGAGATGATCTCTTATATCTCTGTGGCATCAGTTGTTATTTCCCCTTTATTATTTCTGATTGAGGTTCTAGAGATTTTACTTTTCTAGTTAGTCTGGCCAAGGGTTTATTTATTTTATATATTCTTTCAAAAAACAAACTCCTTGTTTCATTAATTTTCTGAGTGATTCTTTTGTTTTCCATTTCATTGATCTCTGATTTAATTTTGGATATTTCTTTTCTTCTTCTGGGTTTAGGCTTAGATTCTTCTTCTTTTTCCAATTCCATAAGATGGCTTGTGAGTTTGTTGATGTGCTCTCTGTTTTTCGAATGTAGGCATCTAAAGTGTTAAATTTTCCTCTCAGGACTGGTTTTGCAGTATCCCGCAGGTTTTGGTAGCTTGCATCTTCATTGTTATGCTTAAGGAAGTTAATGATTTCCTCCTCTATTTCTTCCTGCACCCAACTATCATTTCAACTATCATTTAGCATAAGGTTGTTTAAGTTCCATGGCTTTGTGTGGGGTTGAACATTTTCTGTTAGAGTTGAGTTCCACCTTTAGTGCCTTGTGGTCTGAGAAGATACAAGGTAAAATTTCAATTCTTTTGATTCCATTGAGGTTTCTTTTTATCCTAGGATATGATCAATTTTGGAGAATGTTCCATGGGGCGATGAGAAGAATGTACATTCTTTATCTTTGGGATGGAATGTTATAGATGCATTTATCAAGCACAGTTGTTCTAGGGTCTCATTTAAGTCCCTTAAATCTTTGTTTAATTTTCTGTTTCGAGGATCTGTCCAGCTCTGTGAGAGGAGTGTTAAAGTCCCCTGTTATTCTGGTGTCATAGGATATCATATTGCTCAGACTTAGTAAGGTCTGTTTCAAGAATCTGGGAGCATTTAAGTTGGGTGCATAAATAGAAGAAGAGTTGAAACGTCTTGTTGTATTTTTCCTTTGACCAATATAAAGTGACCGTCTTTGTCTTTTTTGACGTTAGTTGCTTTAAATCCACATGTATCTGAAAATAATATTGCAACTGTTCTTTTCTTAATTCCGTTTGCCTTAAAAATTGTCTTCCAACCCTTAACTCGGAGTTTTAATTTGTCTTTTCAAGGTAGGTGTGTTTCCTGCAGACAGCAAATGGATGGCTTGTGTTTTTTAATCCAGTCAGCCAATCTATGCCTCTTCAGTGGGGAATTCAAGCCATTAACATTTATTGAGATAATTGATAAGTGTAGGTGGTGTTCTATTCATCCTATTTTGTGAGAGTCCATTGCTTAGTTTTATCTTTTGCATCATTGTGGAAGTTAAGTTCTGTCCTTTAATTTCTGAGTTCTTACTTTGCTATTGATCCATTGTGATGGCCAGTGTGTAGAATAGGTTGAAGTATTTCCTGTAGATCTGGTCTTGTTGTGGCAAATTTCCTCAATGTTTGTATATCAGCAAATGATTTGATTTATCTGTCAATTTTAAAGCTTAGCTTAGCAGGATATAGAATTCTGGGCTGAAAATTGTTCTGTTTACATAGATTAAAGGTAGATGACCATTGTCATCTTGCTTGGAAAGTTTTATTAGAGCAGTCTGCAGTCACCCTGATGGATTTGCCCTTGTAGGTTAACTGGGGCTTACTTCTGGCAGCTTGCAGAATCTTTTCTTTTGTCTTGACTTTGGACAGGTTCATCGCAATGTGTCTTGGAGAAGCTCTGTTAGAGTTGAGGTGACCTGGGGTCTGATATCCATCTGAAAGGAATGTGTCAGAATCTTTTGTGATATTTGGGAAATTTTCATTTATAATATTTTTTAGTATAGCTTCCATTCCCTTGAGGCATTCTTCTTCCCTTTCTGGGATACCTATAACTTGTATGTTTGAATGCTTCATAAAGTCTCATAATTCTGTGAATGTTCTGCTTTCTTCTGAGAAAATTCTCAGTGAATGTTCTGCTTTCTCTCTCTTCTTTTCTGCCTCTTCAACTATCTGAGTTATCTCAAGAGCTTTGTTCTCTACCTCTGAAATTCTTTCTTCTGCATGGTCTAATCTGTTAATACTTTCTATTGCACCTTTAAGTTTCCTAATTGACTGTTTCAGTTCCTTCAGCTCTTCTATATTCTTTCTATATTCTTCATATCATTCATTTCTTATTTGATTCTGTTTTTGGATTTCCTTTTGGTTATTTTCCACTTTATCAGTAGTTTCTTTCGTTGTTTCCATCATTTCCTTCATTGTTTTCATCATCTGTATTCTAAATTCACTTTATGTCATTTCTAACATTTCTTTATAAGTGGAATCCTCTGCAGTAGCTACCTCATGGTCCCTTGGGTGGGGGGGTGATGTTGCTCTGGGCTGTTTTTTCATGTTGCCAGGATTTTTTTGCTGATTCTTACTCATGAGTGTTTTCTTTCATCTGTTTTCTTGCCCTAATTTTCCTTTCAGTTCCTCTTGCTCTTTAAGTTACTGTGCCTCTGGACTAGGGTTTTGATGAGTCAGTTGCTGGAGGGATTAGACTAAACAAACACACGCAACCACTTGCCAGTTCTCCACTGCTTTTGTCCTCCTCATGGGGTCCAGAAGTTTCTCACTGACTCCCTGTGTCCCCAAAGGGATGTTTGTGGGCAGATCCCACCAGCCAGAGATACCTAGAGTCTTCTCTCTCCAGTCTCACCATGCCCAGTTGCAAGGAAGCTGTTACTTGGCTACCATCTTGCTCCTCCTTTGATTTAATTTTCTATAGCAATACATGGGCTATTTCTATATTAGTTACTAAACAAAGTGATGACATAGGAGTATTTTCTCTTTTTTGCCATGTAAAGTAACTAGTTTGGGCAACTAGTAAATGGCAGTAAGAAACTTAAGATTAAAAATTCCCTACGCAGCACTCGTTATCACCCACATCACCTTGCAAATTCTCGCAGGCTACAGGGCTATTTGATGGAGGATATTTCAGAGAATCAAGAGACAGAATAACTGTTTTAAGCTGCCATTCATTCCTAAAGGACAAATCGGAATTCTAGATTAAGATCAATAGTTTGAGGTACATGCAGAAGTGACAAGGTAGAGTCCAAGAATTGTCCTGGAGTCTAAAGTGAATGAGCATTTTTAAGAAAAACTGAAGGGACAAAAAGAGACTCCTTTTTTTATTTCTTAGCTGTCATTTTGTTTCCAAAGGATTGAGGAACTTTTCTTGAGATAGAGTGGGAGCAAAAGGAAAATTATAGGTTAGGAGATTAAAAGCTTTAGGGCAGAGAAAAGATCACAGTAATGGAGACATCAGATCTCAAGGTGGGAAGGATACATTTATATAGAAGAACTCTGCTCTAACAAAGAATTCCCTGGGGCAGGTAAGACACAAGAATATATTAAGTACAAAGCACAAGAATTCCTGAAAAATTGTAATGTAAATGCAACCAGATGTTTGCTCTGAACCACACACTCAGATATCCACTTAGCTAATGACTACTCCTAACCAACGCAACATTGGCCCAGTTGACATTAGTCAATCAACATCATATGTTTTCTGTATCTGTTGCTGCTACTTAAAAAAATAAAAGCTTCTGTTTATCCTTCTATCTGTACTTCCTTTCTCTGGGTTACTTTTTAATATACAAAAAATACTGGTCTGCAGTAAAATTTATCTGAGTCACTTTGAACCTGGTGCTTAAAATACCACACAGCCATACCACCAAAGAATTCTTTATTCCTTGATGTTATTATTGTATCTTTATGCCAAGTTAATTTGAAATCTTGCTTCAATTTTCCCTTCATGCGATTAAATACATAACAATTAGGTTTCATAGGCCAATTTACATAAATAATGAAGAACCTGATTCGCCCTTTCCATGTCGGCTCTTCCCTCTATTGTGTAAATAAATGTAACAATACATGCATCCAATATTGCAAGTCCTTTTTTTCTAGCCCTTGCAAATATTAATACTAAGATACTAAAGAGTTTTGACTTTCATGGGTACATAGCTGCCACATTTTATCAGTTCACGAAGGAAGAAATATGAATTTCATGTGAAAAGGCAAGGTTTGGGAGGATGCTATTTATAAATGACAATGGCTAAAAGGGTAATGTGTTGATCGGACTTCTACGGCTCTGAAAAATAATGGAGGCATGCTGTCTGCATGGTTGTCACTGTGTAGTCTAGGACATAAATCCACAGCATTTAAGATGACAAGACCTTGTATTTACATAGAGACTTTCTCCAAGGAATTCACATCACTCCTTAGGATCAGCTCCATTAATTCTTATAGCTTAGGGAGCTAGAGTGGGAAGATAAATCTTTATGGCCAGTTGTCATAAATGAAAAAACCATGCTTGCAGTAGGTTTGTAACTTTCTCAAGGTCACTCTAGCCAAACTGAATTGCCAGAAATGTGGAAATCCAGAGTAGAATCAATTTCCCATGTGAGGGAAGGAGAAGAATATGGCTTTTCAAAGAGTCTTCCATCATTTTTACTCCCCTATGTAATCTGTGACTGAGAGACATTATCTTTGGTTAGTTTTTTCCACACCATGATTTTCTGAACACTGAGCTATGCAAGACACCAGTGGGTCTTCATTGAAAATACAAAAGACTTGTATGGCCAAATAAGTTTGAGAACTGCTTCATGCTGTGTTTACTTCTTGGTGATTCACAATTTACATTAGTACAGTAAAAGCTCTGAGAAATCCTGTAGTGAAGAAAATTACCTAACTCGCTTTAAGCCACAGTTTCTCAGATTCATTTGACCAAGAAAATAGCTTCTTTTCCATAGCACCTCTTAATGACTTATGACACTGCTTTTCAATGGATCACATTCTGGGGAAATATTTCTTGATAAAGGCTCTGGTGAAGAAATGGTGCTCTAATTTTTTTTTTTTTTTTAATTCCTTGATATTGCTGGGTTCACACTCTGTGTTGAGGCCTCATTCACAGATGACCTGGGTGGTGTCTGAGCCTTAGACATGCAGCAAATAGTGTCAGTGGTGGTAGCTAAGTCTCTGTGGGAGGAATGGGGTGGTGCTGAAAAATGACCCAGGAGCAATGGCATAGCTGCTCCAATCTCCTTCTCATTCCTGCCTAGTTCTAGTCTATTCCACACCCTAATCTGAGGCCCTTTGAGGGTATGAACAATCATAAATTAAGTAGCAAATATTGTATAGACCAGTCACAAAGGAGGAGGCAAGAAACAATGAGATGCCCATGATTGCATTAATGTACACAGCTATGATTTAAAAAAAGAAAAAAGAAACAATGAGACAGAACTAAGAGGAATCTAGCACTGGGGCACAGAAGAGAACATGGCCCTGGAAATTTGAAGTAGAGATAGTGGACTACAGACAATTGGGAGACAAGGAATCTATCATTCAGACAGAGCAGTAAGAGCCTATGTCGACCAAACCTCAATAGACCAGCATCTGGCTTCCCAGGTAAGGTTTCAGGGCTAGGGCAAGGGTTCAAGAAATCACACCAAGAGATTTCCTTCAGGTTGCTTCTGCACATTGGTTAGGAAAATCAGCATTAGCGTATTTTAGTCATTACTCTACAGGCTGTGATAAAAACGCTGCTTTGAGAGTGGCTAACTAAAAATCATTTGGGAAACAAGTGCCTGTCATTGGAGACTGATAGGCAGTGGGAACTTTATTTTTATAGGGAAAAACACTGTGTTGAAGTGCTTTAATTAGAAAAATAGGGTGAGGATGCATAGATGCTAATTCTCCTTCCCTCTTTCTTCTTAGGCAATCAATGCTGTCCTCTCCCCCACCCCCACCCCATCTTATCTCTATTGTGATTAAGTGGGGCAGGAGTTCTTATTCTCCAAATGCCATTTAAATTCTTTGGGAATTAGATAGCAAGGAAAAGGCACTTGGTGGGTAGCACTGGGAAGTGACAGGAGTTGACTAGGGGGAGCACTAAGAAGGTACACTAGAGCCAGTTGTGAAGGACTTTGGTTCTTATGGAAGACTTATATACCATGCTAAGGAGTTTTTGTTCTCTGGGATTTTGTTTAAATTTTGTTTGTTGTTTGGATTTTGTTATCTGGAAGTGGAAGTTTTGAAGCTGGGTTGTGCCATTATTATATGTTACCAACCTGCTCAGGTATTTACCAGCCCTTGCATTTCCCTAACCATATCATTCCCATCAATTGAAGGACTCTCTCCTCTGGGAAGCAGCCTGAGCCATAGCAAGAATGAAGTAAATGAGGTATATAATCATACATAGTCTTGGGTCATGTTTAAACATGCTAAGTCAATGGGATGACAATATGGATCTTCTTTGATTATTACTATGTGTAATGATAACCAAAAGGTAGGTTATTATCATTATAATCAATTATTAGGCATGATTATAACAAATAAGTGCAGATAATTTCATATCAGACCAGCCCCCAAATTTATTGAATTCACTTAATAGGTTTTCTTTAAAAAAAAAATTTTAACACTTAGTATTAATGCCTAAAATTTTTGCATTGTTTTTGTACTTTTTTTGTTTCCTACAAACTCTTTGTTAAGGGCTGACTTTCAAGAGATTGCAGTAAGGGAGCTGCTCTGCTACATATGAAACTCTGACTCAGAAACCAGGTTGTTTACAGTTTAGCAACAGCTTTTCCACAAATATGGGTGGTGTGACAGGCAAGGGGAGGAGTAGGTTTTCTTTAGAGCAGAGATATGATTCTCTACTGGGCGGTTGACCCTAATGATAGGTCAGGCTGTAGGTTGGCCTTCAATCCCACACATGTACTATGTATGGATGTGTAAATCTAAGTCCTCTAAGAAGTAGATGTCAAGACAAGATTAAATGTGCATAGCTTTTGGAGTGGGGAAAGGCCAGGAGGGCCATCGGGCCACAGTGCAAGTGTGACTTGAGTGAAGGGAACAAGAGCTTGGGTGGAAGCATCTCATGTTGATGTGCAGTCAAAGGAAGATTTGGCAAGGCTGTCAGGATGACCCTCAGCTAAGCCTGGCCATCAACTGCCTTACTTACACTCCATACTGTGCTCAGTCATTGGTTGGGAGCAGCCTGTGGGACGTATGCCCTGCACAAATGTAGCAATGATTTCAAAGCACAGCAGCTAGGGCTCAGGTCCCCAATGGTTAGAAGTCTAAGAAATATATTCTACTGGCTGCCCCAGTGTATGGGGTTCAAACTTTCAAGACTCCCCAGCAATTCTTGATTGTGTTTGCTTGCTGTGTTCAGTGATGCAGAGGGAGAGTTGTGCAGAAAATGAAATGACTTTTGTTGGTAGGAATGGGAGGGTGAGGGCAATTCAGAGATGATCATGTTGGTAACTTTGGAACACACCACTTGACTGCTTAAGCAAATTAGGCTGATTTACAGCTGGTCTTCCTCCACTCTATTCTGAGAACTCCACGGCATCTAATGTCTTCCTATTTAAAAAGAAAAATGGTATTACAGAGAGAAAAAGGTAAAATGTTATTTTTCAATTTCTAGGTAAAGCTGTCAGATTCAGGAAGTTTTTGACACTTCATTATAGGTAGAAGCACTTTGTGCAGTCTCTTTACATTTTATATTCAAGATAACTTTTGGACTGATGCAGTTGTTCTAAAATAATGCTCCCATCAAATGAGAAGCAAAAACAATTAGAAGACACTTTTGTTTGAAATCAGTGTGCCTGCATAAAATGTATTAACAAAACACAGTGAATAATCTCGATTTCTTGATAAATTGCCTGCTCTAAAGATCATGGGCAGCCCTTGTAGCATCTATTGAGAAAACAAAGAAATCCTGTCAAGATGACATCTGCTTCTGTGGAACATGTTAGGAGTCATGAGGTTTGGAATATGATGCAGTTAGCAGCATCGTGTATTTAATCAGTTGGCAAGGAGGAATGTTTGTCTTCCTTCTTGGGCATCTATGGATTCTAGAATGAAGTTCACATTTGGCTTTGCCTGAAAAGTCAGCAGGACACTTAGCTTGAAGGAGAGGACCGAAAGTACTGACCCTAACCTGGCATGTATGAGGGCACTGTTGGCTATGTGATAATTATGTGGCAGTTCCCGATGGCCACGATAATGCTGTGTAACAAACAGCTGCAGCACCAAAAATCAAAACGGCAAACAACATATCAGTAAACAACAAAAAGTGAGTTTTTGGCTCACAAATCAAAGGGTTGCCTGGGGATTGGCTGACTTGGGCTAGGTACAGCTGGGGAAATTTGGCTTTGTTCTATGTGTCTCTGGCCTTCCTCCTTAAATCAGTGGGTCAGCCTAGGCATGTTCTTCTCATGATAGCAGAAACACAAGAGAGAAAACATAAACACAAGTTCTCTAAAAGCCAAGGCTTAGAACAGGCACACTGTCACTTCTGCCTCATTGTCCCAGTCAAGTCATGTGGCCAAAATAATAGTCAAGAGGCAGAGAAATATATTGTGTCCACCATGAGCTCATGTCAAAGGTGTGATGGAATGAGGCCAAATAGGCAATCTACCATGCAGGGTAAGATTAAGCCAGTTCACTTGAATGTTTTGATTAATCCAGGCTACCCAGGAAAACTCTGGGTGAGTCAGACCCAAGTAGGATACAAGTTCTTGACTCCCCTTTTTGTGCCATTTACTAAAATCCATTGCCACTTCTTGGGAGCACTTTTTCTTCACTGCATTTCCTAGTTTCCCTTGAAGTTTAGTGAGGTCATGTGACTGAGGTATAGCCAATGAAATCTGAGTGGAAATTTCAGGTCATGACCACTAAACTCTTATTCATGTGCCTTTATGACTTTTTCTCTTCCAGCTGATGGAGAAGATGACACCCCAGATTACCTGGGAGTCATATATTGAAGGTGGTAGAGCCATTGACAACCTAGTTTCCAAAATGATTGTCTGGAATTGACACCATTTTCTGCCTTAAATCATATTTGCCAGGAACTGTTACATGACTGAGAGAAATGAACTTCCAACTTCCATTGTGTTGAACCATGGTCCTTTTAGATCATTTGTTATAACAGCTTGCCTAGACTGCCTTAACTAATGTATCTGTCATACTTCTATCTTGCTCCTCACCTCCTATTCCTGTTTGTGACCTTTGGCTCACCTATTCTCAGCTTTAAACTTGACTTTTGAAAGTGGTGATAGTGGTATCTACCTTTTGGACTTATTGCTTTTTCCTGGACATTGAGTCAGGAGTAGCCAACTTTTTTTCTTCTCTGTTGTACATTGGAAGAATAAGAGTTGTCCTGGGCCATATATTAAATACACAGGCCTGAATGAAAAATGATGAGGTGGAAAAAAAGGTCTGTGCATAATTTTCATGATATCAGACACCACAGATAAGCAAAACAGTCCTTGTATAACCCACGTGTAGCCCACGGGCTGCAGGCTGAACACCCCTCACCTTGCTTTGGGATGCTCTTGAAAACTAAAATTCCAGAAAGATGCCAGTCCCCTAGGATTCTATCTTTGAATTATCTAGTATAATTTATCTTTGCTGATGGGCCTCCATAATAGGGAATCAGAAATTTTGCTGCCAGCTGAACATCTGTCATCAAAACCATATTGGTGTGGAAAGTACATGATAGATTTAATTTAGAGCACACCCAGGTTTGAATCATGGCTCTGGTATTTACTAGTGGTGTGGTTTGGCCTCAATACTTAGCTTCTCTGGACCTCCATGTCCTTTTTTTTCTTAACAATATTTTTATTAAATCATAACTGTGTACACTAATGTATTTATGGGGTACAATGCACTTTTTTGAAAGTGGAGCTATCTACCTTCAAAGTTGGTCTTAAGGATCAAATGAGATAATAAATGTATTATTCTTAGTACACAGTATCCAATAAAATAACATTATTTTTAGAATACCGTCTTCATAATAATTATTACTACATCTGGTAGATTGATGGATTTTCCTGAATTGTCACTTTACCATGTAACTTTGAAGATCTTCTCTGACTACTTCATTATGTATGTTATGAATGAAGTATTATCTCCTGTCCCTAGACTTTGGGTTTAGCCTGTAACTTGCTCTGGACAAGCCGTGGTGCAGGCAGAAATTTTAATCATTTCATATTGTAGCTCATGCCTGTATTCCTAGCACTCTGGGAGGCCGAGGCAGGTGAATTGCTTGAGCGTAGGAATTTAAGACCAGCCCTAACAAGAGTGAGATCCCATGTCTACTAAAAATAGAAAAACTAGCTGGGTATTGTGGCAGACACCTGTAGTCACCCCAGCTATTGGGGAGACTGAGGCAAGTGGATTAAAAAAAAAACCACTATTTTGAATCCCATAAATGCAAGCAACTATAATTCGTCAGTATATAATGAAAAATACCATGTGTTTCCCCAGAGGGTTCTATTCTTTTACACCACTGCCATCTTCCAATCCCAGGGCCGTTCCAGCTGATGCAGGCTAAAGCAGAGCCTTCCTACACAGCTCATAGATTCATGAGAATTTTTTATTTGAAGCTGCTAAGGCTCAGGGTGATTTTTTTACACAGTATTATCATGATTGTATCTGTTTGCATTTGGGATACTTAGAAGCCCATATTGGAAATTTTGATAACTCTCAAGGAAACCTAGGTGACCTCATTTGCCTTGTCTTGGCATTCCAGAGATGTTTGGGGTCATCTCAGAGATGCGTGTTATCATGCCTGAGCTCCATGGCACAGTTACACAAGCAGAGAGAGTGTGTAGAAGATGGACAGTTGTGAGAATTAGAATTCATCCTTTTGTCTTCTCACTGTGCTATGAAAACTACTGCAGTATTTTGTAGGTACTTGACAAATAATGGATTGGTTAAGTTTCGGCCATTCCTTTTTATGTGTACCAGTGATCCTCAAACATTATTACTAATTAGAATCACCAGGAGAGTTTCTAAAATTGTTGCTGCTTGGACCCTGCCCCTGATCTACTGAATCAGAATTCAGAATTTAGGAAATAGAGCTGAAATATTGATGTGTTTAAGAAATTCCCTAGGAAATGTAACATACAAGGTTGAAAACAACTGATATTTTTTCATACTGCAATTTTTTTCAACTTAGGTGAAATCCAAAAACCATAAAATTAACCATTTTAGGCTGTACAATTCAGTGGCATTTAGTAGATTTAAAATATTGTGCAACCATCACCTCTATCCAGTTTCAAACCATTTTTATCACCTCCAAAGGAGACCCAGTGCCCATTAAGCAGCCATTCCCAAATTCTCCCTACCCCAATCCCTTGAAAACCAGTAATATGTTTTCTATTCGTATGTATTTGCCTATTCTGAATATGTCCTATAAATGGAAGCATACAAAATGTGACCTTTATGTCTGGATTTTTTTCATTTAGCGTACTGTTTTCCACATTTGTACACATTGTATTCATACTTCATTCCTTTTAATAGTTGAATAATACTCCATTGTATGTATATACCACATTTTGTTTATCCATTCATCAAAGGATGGTCATTTGAGTAGTTTCTACCTTTTTGCTAGCTGCTGTGAATATTTGTGTAGCAGTATTTGTTTGAATACCTGCTTTCAGTTCTCTTGGGTATGTGCCTAGGAATGGAATTGTAGACTCATATGATAAATCTATGTTTAACTTTTTGAGGAACTACCATATCAGCTTTGCTATTTTACATTCCCATCAGCAATATTATAATGGTTGTAATTTCTGTATATCTTGGCCAATATTTGTTTTATTTTTAGTTACTATAGCCATCTCATTGTGGGTTTGAGTTGCATTTTCCTGTTGACTAATGGTGTTCAGCATCTTTTTGTGTGCCTCTTGGTCAGTTGTGTATCTTATTTGGAAAAATATCCAAGTCTTTTGTGAATTGAGTTGTTCAACTTTTTGTTGAGTTGTGAGAGTGTTTTTAAATATATTCTGGATACTGGACTCTTATCCACTATGTGATGTACACATTTTTCTTCAATTTTGTAGGTCCTTTGATGTACAGAAGTTTTAAATTTTGATGAGGTCAAATTTATCTCCTTTTTGTTGTTGCTTTTGATTTTGGTCATATCTAAGAATCTATTGACAAATACAAAGTCATAAGGATTTATCCCATGATTTTTCCTAAGAGTTTTATAGTTTACCTGTTGCATTTGGGTCTTTGATCGATGTTAAGTAGATTTTGTGTATGGTGTGAGATAGAGGTCCATCTTCATTCTTTTGCATGTGGATATCTAGTTTTTCCATTATATTTGTTGAAGGGACTATTCTTTGAGAAACACCAATTTTGATAAGAAATTTCCACAGCTGTTGTCAGTTTGGTAGACTTGGGTGTAAAACTTTGTGGGTTTCTTGATACCAAGATCTTCAGGGGAAGGAGATGTTCTATAAAAAGAAAGAAAGGATAGGGTGAAATAGGGAGGAAGGAACTAAAATTGATATGAAGGTTGGTCTCTTGGAGTGATTACAGCAGTCTAGGAACATTGCCAAAGGAATGTGATAATTTCTAACTTCTAGATGTTATCAATGAATTCATAGGCATGTATAAACTATTAGGAATTAAGATAGCTGTTGAAAACTTGGCAAACAGTTGGCTATTATCTGGACTAAGGGTTTGAAATTACGAATCGGTCCTGGGGAAGAGGCCTAGCCAGGGCAAAGCTAGGCAAGGTGTAGTGCACTGATAATTAAAATGACTGTACTTCTTCATGCCTTCTTATATATAGGCCTTTTATAATGTGACTCTACAGCTCCTTCCCTCAAGAGGTAGAGCTAATTTCCCACACTTTGCATGAGGGATGGCCTAATGATTCTTTTGGCCAGTAGAATGCAGCAGAAATGACTGGGTGCCATCTCTGAGCCTAAGCACCAAGATGTTTTATGTACTTTTGCTTTCTTTGTCTTTGGAACACTGTCTGCCTTCCATGAGAACAATCCCTTGTTGGAGGACAAGAGACCTTGTGAAGGTAACCTAAGGCACCTAAGTCAACAACCTGTTAGCCCCCAGAATCAATGATTAGAATCACCTAGCCCACCACAGCTAACCAAGGTTCTAAAAGAGAGTCCAGCTGAACCTAGCCCAAGTTACTAATCCCCAGAATTATGATATAAAATAGTAGAACCTCCATAGTTGACCATCTCTCTACATTGACCACCTCCTTAAGTTGACCTAATTTTCATAGATCAGACATGCACCACATGTATGCATCAGTACAGTAGGCCTAGTTCCTTATGGTGACAAGTTTGTTATAGTCCCTTGGGTGGTCGTCTTACAGAGATTCTATTGTAGTTATTTTAAGCCAATAATTTTGGGGGTAGTAACAACTAATGATACACAGGGTATCAAGGTCCCAATAAATGGGTTCTGGAAAATGATGAGCTTTCTAAGGTCCAGGGCTAAGGAAGAGCCAGGGAGGTGCCCAGGGGCTCATGCAAGTGCACATTAGAACTTTTGTGTGCCTGATAGTGAGTGGCTATTTAAGGGTGAAATGCTCAGGGTGCACAAGTTAACGAGTCAGTCACTCTAAGGTGCTGATCCTGTACTTGGTCTGGCATGGGTCTTCTGTTACAGGGTGGGTAGTGTTGAGAGTGAGAACTAAAGAAGGCAAGTAAGACAGACTAGACCATGGAAAATAAGGGTGATGGCAGGGAAGCTGTGGATCCAGGTTTACAGATGTGCTCAGTTATTGACCTGGGTTGGGTTTGGTGGATTTCAGGTGTGGTTGGTCCTCAAGGAAAACATTGGTTGCAACAAAGGGGCCCAGATTTTGTGTTTGGAATAATATATTCCTAATCTGGGCATGTGTAGAAACTAGAGGAGCTTTCAGTCTGGGCTGCTAGGAAGCTCACTTGATGAGCTATGGAAAACAAGTAAGGACCTGGGAAGGGGGCCAGGCTGTCATCAGCTCTGTACACACCCACTCCTTGGCCTATTGCTCCTTTGACTTGCTAGAACAAAATGATTAGAATTCAAGAAATAATGGGCCACATTTTTAGAAAAGAGCTGCCTTGTAGAAGATGCTTCAGAACAAACAATTTTCATGATGAGCAGCAACAGATTCTTTGCTCCAATTGCAGCTGCCACAATTTACACATTACACTGAGTAGTGACAAGCAATTTCAGAAGTGACAGGGACAGGCCATATCCATGCTTGCAAAACCTGGGTCAGACCCAACAATGATAATTTTTAGACTCTCAAATCATCACCATCTTTATAGTAATAAATGACAATGATGATGGCTTTTTAGACTTGGGGAGGGGAGTTGCCCAGTGAAGTGAAAAAGCAATAAGGGTATGTGTTCCTTGGTTGAGATGTGAATGGTTATGAGTATATGAATTACATTGAAAACACCAAGGCACCTTGGATGATAAAGGCACATTGGAGATCAGTTTTTGATTCTTAGCTTCTCAGTCTTTCCGGAATATCCTTACCTCTCTATGAACTGGAAAACAAAAACCTTTCCAGGCTTGGGTAGTTAATGAGAAGAACTGCTTTGTAGCTTAATGTTTTTATCTCTATGAGCTCTGTTTCTCACCGACCAAATGTGTTACCCCCTGACACACGCACACTCTTCCATACTCTCTGGTACTGTCTTTATCCAGTTTGGGACACTCCTGGCCTTCAGTTTACCATCCCCCTGCTAATTTACACTTTAACACTCCCCGGTCTTTCCTCCTACCCATGGTTCCATTGTAAATGAATGCTCTCAATCTAGTTACACAATTGCCATCCTCTCCTTTAAACTACAACCATGTTCCTCACACCACTCCTTGGAGACCTGAGACCTGGAGGTGGCTTGGCATTCTCTTAGAGGAGACAGGCTACTGCTTTTTCATTCTCATTAGATAGCCACTGTTTCTGTAAGGCTCACACAAACCAGTCATTCCTGAGACTCCTTTCTTTGCAATGATGTCAAAAACCCTTTAAGAGTTGGGTAGATAACTTTGCCCCTGATTCCGTCCCACCTTTTCCCACTCTATCAAAGGGGGATCATTATACCAGATGATTTGAATAACATGGAATGGCAGAGATGATTTCAAAGTCATCTCTTAGCACATGTGTCACTGGTGAGATTTAGTATTTTTTGTATCATGTTTCAAATGTCCACAATTTTTAAAAATTTGATTGATATAAAAGTATATATGATTAGGTTACATTGTTTGTGTTAGGTAAACTCCAAGTTGTAGTTGATCCCTTCACCCAGGAGGGGTGCCATATACCCCTACATTGTGCCCATTGAGAGCTTAAATTCCCCTCTCTTCTTCCCTCTTCCTTCACCCTTCTCCCTTCCTTCCCCCCTCTTTTCCTCCCCCTCCTCCTCCTACTTCATGAATTTAATTATGCTTTTCTTTTGAGAACATCCTCTTAAGTATTACAAGAAAGGAAAACCAAAAATCCAATGTACTCAATACTAATATGAAACAAGTAGATGAACAACTCCATAATCTTTAATTGGATAAAGTTGGCTCACAAAAAAGAATATGATGACCAAAGCTTTCTTAATTCTGGAGAGAGGAATTCCATGGTTCCCTTCAATGTGTTGCCCCTGTGTTTAACTTGGCTGCTTTTGATGGTAGTCTCCTAAAATTAGAGACCATTCTCTATCCTTCATCATGTCTCACTTTGTGCCCGGTATAGAGTAAATTACTGTTGGCTTATTGGTGTATTAATTTTTAAACTTGGATGCAATTAGAAATACCTTTTTCTTTAAAAAAATTAAAAATTCTGACCATCCAGGTTACTGTTGTTGGCCTGGCCTTTATTTCTCATACAGGAGTACAGAAAGATAGAAGGTAGAGCTGATTTTGTCTTAACCAATTTTGAGTTGAAAACAATCCAATGACTGCTAAGAAAGAAAAACCAATGGGAAACTGATGTGTAATTTATTTGGTACCCGGTACCCGCAGGAAACATCTGTTGTGATTTTCTAAGCCTGCACAAAATCAAAACAAGATAAGTAAAGAAAATGTGTCTTTTTAAAAGACAGAATGACAGTCTTCTCTAAGCACATTAAGGAGAGAGATGTCTGCAGCTTTATTTGGCAATTGTATATAATCTCACAGGCAACACAGCTATTTTATTCATTTAATTAAAAATGGAAAATGTATTATAGTGAAAAAAGTAAACTGTGGAAAATGATGAACCACACTCTGAGTTCCCAACCTATTTCTTTCATCTTATGTGCTTAAGTTTTCCTGGCAATTAAGATGTTTAAAACAATGGAACAAAAATATCGAGTTAAGGGATGGCTGGTTAATTTCCTCATAAAGTTATTTTTTAAACTCTTGCCAGTTACTTGGTAAGCAAAAAACTTAAACATTGATGTTAATTACCTTTTTAGTGCTGACAATTGCAGTTTCCACTAGAGATCAGGTTTGTTCTCTGCTCCATTTGCTGAGCTGAGTTGTAAATTATTAATGGGTACGAGGGCTACTTTACCACAGATGGAAATAACTTTGAAGTCTTTGTTTATCATAAGACGGGTCAACAAAATCCACAATGTCCAGACCAGCTTCTTATGCCCATTCATAAATGCCATATAAAAAAATCTGTCTGCACACTGTGTACCTGAATAACCATTGTGCCTATCATCAGTGTGTTTCAGCTAAGGGCAGTATGATTACATACATGCTGCTGCATCAGGGCCATGACAGAGTTCCTGCTTGGCTCTGAGTCATTGTGGAATAGTAGGCAAGTCACTTCATGTCTTCAGAGTCCCTTGGCCCATGTGCAAAATGAGAGGGTTGAATTAGATGCTCTCTAGCTTGAAATTTGACTGTAGTATGGGACCAGCTGGGTTCAAGCCTTAAACATTAATAAAAAACTCCCCTGAACCAGCCTAGGTAGACATAAAGTTCAACATGGTAAGACCCAACTCTGGTTTGATACTCTAAAGCAGTGGTTCTCAACCTTCCTAATGCTGCAACCCTTCATGAAGTAGCAACGAAAATAATTTTATGGTTGGGGGTCACCACAACATGAGGAACTGTATGAAAGGGTTGCGGCATTAAGAAGGTTGAGAACCACTGCTCTAAAGGATCATCAAAGACTAATTAGTTTTGAATCTTCATTCACCAACCCCCCCCCCCCCAAACTCCATGCAGTACCAGAGTGAAGGCCAGATAAATTACTAATTAATTATTACTCTTGGACCAGTTGTAAGAAGACTTTTCCACCATTGAGTCACTGTGGAAGAGAATCACACGTCTGAGCAGCAACAGCCCATGTCTGGATATAATAATAACTAGCCATTATGTTTGTACTGTGCTTTGAGCTTTTCTAAGTATTTCACATATATTTTCTCATTTTACCCAGAATAGCATGAGGGTGATATGAAGATGGTCTGGAAGCACATTTGCAGGGAACACGAGTTGAGGTTTTCAATCTTTGGCAAAATGAAGGACTGCATTTTTCCTCAGGGATGAGATTGCATTTATGTTGTTCTTTCTGAATTTCATTAGTTTCTCACTCCTGACTTGAAAGAAGACTGTGAAAGGCAAGGAAGACATTGAGATTGTGGCAGCAAATGCTGAATATAAAGTTGGAGAAAATGGAAGGTTTCCCTTTGAATCTAAAGAAAATAATGGTCCTGGCACTCTAATCATTGGGTTTGGGTATTGAAACAGCATATGAATTGTCAAAATGAGGGAAACAATATGAATCTGAAAGTTGAAGCCAGAACTGCTTGAAAAGATAGATTCAAGGATGTGGCCAGGTTACTGAGACAGATTGTACAAATTTAGCAGGAGTAACTTAATTCTTTTGTTCCTACTGTTCTTCAATAATGAAATCTCCAAAACACTAAAAGATTATCAGGGCTCAAAACAGATGGAAAAAGCAGATGCACCTTGAGTCTTCCTTTAGACAGAGTTCCTGAGCACCCTGGGAGATAGGCAGAGAAGGATGTATTTTTGAGATCCCTGTGGATTTGTCCATTTCAAACCACAGGAATCTGGCTTTCCTGACCAAAGACAAGATTAATGATTGCATTTAAAAACTCAGTACGTGATTTCTGTTATTATAAACAGAAAAATATATACATATCATTAAGGCATATATACACGATTGTCATGATGGAGGTTTTGGATTTGACTTGTCTTTTTTCAACTTGCTTCTCTCAAGGGGTGATCGGGTCTCCTCCTGTTAAAACTATTATGTTAAAGCCCTTAAAAGTGAGCTCTAAGACTGAGGCCATCTAGGGTACTAAGAAATATAAATTCTATTAAAAATAGAATAAAAACATTAGAAGGAATCATTTCTTATTAAGTTGATGTGTGTATGTATGTGTGCCTCACAATGGAAACATCATCAAGCTGCTCCTTTTTTTTTTTTTTTTTTTTTTAATCCTCAAGCCACCCTATTCTAGAACAAAATGGGCCAACAAACCTACATTTGGGCATTCCTTTGGTTCTCACGGTGTGGTGTGGGGTGGGGGGAGCAGGCAGGCTCTTTAAGCCTCACTTGGGAATTTGTATGCAAATTTGTGGCCCTACCCCAGAGTTACTGAGTCAGAAACTCTGGGTATAGAGCCCTTTGAACTCCTTTAACAAGCCCTCCAGGTGATTCTGATGGAAACTTTTGGCATTTGCTAACAAAGTGCTGCAAAGTAGTCTGAACAATAGAATCACCTAGTACTTAAAGTATTCAATGAAAGTTGCAAAACCTCTCCAGGTGATTCTAGTATTCAGACAAATCTGGAACCCATTAAATTCCAACCTACTCCCTTATGAACGGGCAAGTTTCAAAAGAGCAGGAGACAGCATTGACCAAAAAGCAAAATAGGAGTTTAGGGAAAGAGGAAGAAAGCGAGTTACATATTCAGAATGCCTTCTGCTCTGTTTATACGAATCTGAATCAGTCTTCAGAACCTTTTCAAATGATGATTAATTTGCCAGGTAAGAATATTTTTCTCTGTGTGAGAAATAGTTTTTGTGGTTGTCACGTTTCAAATTTTATGTCTAAAGAGAAGTTTCCTATGGGATTCTGAAGGCAAACAATATAGAAACATCATTAAAAATGTTGAAAAAGTTATTTTGGAACACAAGAATATTGGTCAAAAACCACTTGCATTACCCTTGTTTTTGAGGCCTTAAAATGACAAAGCTACATTTTAAGTCTGCATTTGTTTCATTTCATTGAGTCTTACAGTTAAAAGGGACATTAGAGGTCACAGGTACTATAGGAATCCTCTCTTGTTTCTGTGGTTTGGTGGCCTTCACCAGAAATTTGCTGGGAAACTTACTGCATCACACTTGCACCAACCAATTCTTGGAACGTTTTAAGATATTAACAAGTTTGAACTGAAATATGCCTATGTTCTCTCATAAGTTCCACCTATTCATTCAGTTCTGCCTTGGAGAATGATTTCTAAGAAGCAGTTTGTTTAAAATCATTTCCCACATGAAGGAAAAGTGTACAAATATAACCCCAAATTCTAATGGGCTTTTGAGGGTTGTAATCAAGTGGATGATAATTACTCATATTATTTTCCCCATTGGTTTTCAAAAACTGGAAGTACACATAGAGATGAGATATCACTGTAAGATCAATGTTCTTTTAGAGAAATAAAATTGGGGCTTCCATCTGAAACCATCATCAGACTTCGACCACTTCCTTTTGGACTGAACTGACTTTGTTGCAGGGTAGAGCAACCATCCCTGTGAGTGTATTTATCATGTCCTCTCAAGGCAGACAGATCTTCTCACCAAAGGGTGAGCCAGCAAGGTCATGAACATGCCCAAGCCTCTGTTTCCTTTTCTCGTCTATTGTAGGGTATGGGGGAGGAACAGTGAAGAGGGAAAATCAGAGTTCCTCTCATACTGGAAGAAGAGGAAAAACTGGAGGTGTGTGGTTATAAATTCCCATTCTCAACACACTTCAAGCCTTCTGAATGTTGGGTTTGGGGTCCTGGTTTCTTGAACCCAGTTGACCTGGTTTAATTACTCAGCTGAGCTAGAAAATTCAAGGCTGATTACCACCTTGCCTTGGTCGAATGTTGGTGGTAATCAAAAGCGAAAGTAAGTGGAAACTGAAAATCTGGCGCAGCACAGGCAGTGTGGATAGAAAGCAAAAGTAACCTACACAACTTTCAGAGTAACAAAGATTTTATTTAAGAAGAGCAAAGAGAAAGTTTAGCACACTTCCAAAGAGAGTTGGAAGTATGTCTCTTTCATGAAAGAGAAAAGGTAAACAAGACAGAGAGGCATAGGTCTGCAGGTGTATAAACACTTTCTCTGTTTGAAGTTGGTTGCAAGTTTTTCCCAGGCCTCTCTGCACCTCCAGGCGGTATTGCCCTTTTCTCTTGGTCATTGATTGTCTTTTTATTGGTCACTGGTTACTTAGGTTATCCCACACCCACCTTCTTATGGGCCCTCCAGACTTCCTGGTTCAGCAGGCCACGTTTTCCCACCCTCCTTGAATCCCCTTTCTTAGTGTCCCTTCTCACTGAACTTTATTTTTATTGATACATAATTTTCTATTTTTATGGAGTCCATGTAATATTTTCTTGCATGCATAGATTGTGTACTGATGGAGTCAGGGTATTTGGGGTATTCACTACCTTGAGTTCTTATGTGTTGAGAACATTTCAAATCCTCTCTTCTAGTTACTAGGAAATATACAAAGTAGCAAACTATAGTCATCCCACTCTGTTGCCAAACACCTTCTATCTAATTGTATGTTTATAAACATTAAGTCTTCTGAACATTTTTTATACTTCAAATAATCGACAGTAATTATTACATGCCTTGTAAATCTTCTTTCTCTCTTTTAAAACAAATGAAAAATCCCAGGATTTCCAGGTGATTATCCTTATCTGGTCATGATTCACTTTATTAATCCTCGTAATGTATGATGTTCAGAAGAAGAGATTATTTATTTAGTTTTGCTTATATTTTTATTTTCAGACACCTTTGAGTGGTTGGCACTTTTTGATCTTGTTTAATGAATCTTACCTCAATTGTAGAAAGAGAATCTCTCATATTAAAAATAAAGTATTACCTTTCACATTTAAGTCCCTACATTATGTGGAGTTGATTTGTGTATCAAAAAGGAATTCAATTATATTTTCTTCCATATGGATACCAATTTGATTATATTTGCTGAAAAACTCCAGCCTTTACCTCAATTTCTAATGACTCTTTGGTCATGTACCAAGTTTCCATTTAGGTGTGAGTCTGTTTCTAGGCTATTTTATTAGTGGAGTCAATTGGCCTATTCCTATACCAAAACTATGTATTTTCATTATTATAATTTATAAAAAGTTTTGATAATTCATGAGTTTTCACATCTTTTTTTTCTTCAAAAGGGTCTTGGCTATTCTTAGTCTGTTGTTTTTTTTTTTTTTAAATAAACCTTAGAACCAGCTTGTTAAATAGCTTTAAAATCTTGTTAGAATTTTTGTTAAAATTACATTGAATCTATAGATGAGTTTGGTGAGGTAAGAGTGCCTCATGAAATCACATTCTTCTTATCCATGAATATATTTCTCCATTTATTTGGGTATTTGTTAATGTCTTCAAATAGTTTTTTATAATTTTCTCAAGTAGGATCTAACACAACTTCTATTTGATTTATTTCTATGTACCTCACACTCTTGTTACTACTTTTAATGGCACCTTTAGAAAACCTGCAAAATGCTGTTTGTTACTGGTATATTGTAGTGTGGTTGTAATCTTTTTAAGCTCTTATTAAGGTAAATTATTTGCTTATAGATGATTTAAAATTTTCCTTGTAGACATTCTTTCAACTCAAACTCCTTTTAAATTCTTATAGCTTTTATTTTTCTTATTTAATTGCCTGAGTAGTCTATCCAGGACAATATTGAATAGAAGTGGTAATAGGGAGCGTTTTCTTCTCACTTTTAAAGGCTATTCTTTAACTTTCACAATATAGTGTTTGCTGTAGGATTTCTTTGCCTTTCCCATCCCTTAGGAGTCCAGCACTTGCTACCAGCTTCTTGCAACTAGAATCTCTAGGTGGTCATTTCCATCACTGGTTGTTCTAATTTTCTCAGGCATGAGACACTCATAAATCTTCTGTTTTCCAATTATGGGAAATATACTCAAGTGCTCTGAGTAGAGCCATGGAAGTTCCCTTGATTGGGCTTGACATGGGAAGGTAGCACCACCTCATCCTCCCTATAGGGAAGTGAGAAATCACAATTTGGCAAAAACTCACCTTCATCAAATCTTGTCCCATTTCTACATATAGACTTATTTTTGTACGTGATCTAGCTTGGGGTGTCATAGGACTGGTTTATAAATATTCCATCAGAGATTCAATATCACACTTACTCTGATATCTCTTTATTGGTGTCTCCATTAAAAATGAAGTGGGAAGAACATCAATTATACCGTACATCAATTATAGGTATGTATTTAACTTATGAAGCGTAAGGCTTGGTACCAGTTACCCAGTTCCCAAAGAATATGAAAACTTTAGAAAGCTTTCATTTTCCTTACCCCATCCTGACGATACTATTATAGCCCACTATTTTAATTACATCTTGTTTTCTAATATGACAAATTAGAAACAAGTTTGGCTTTATATAAACAGTACTTGTCTACATTTACCCCTGGTTAGCATAGTCTTGACTCACCATTCCTTTATCTTTGACCTGCCTTCTGGGACCATCTCCTTCTTCATGAAGTGTATCCTGTAGGACTTCTTTATTTTATTATTTATTTGTTTATTTTTTGAAATAGAGTCTTTGTTGCCCTTGGTAGAGTGCTATGGCACCACAGCTCACAGCAACCTCCAGCTCTTGGGCTTAGGTGATTCTCTTGCCTCAGCCTCCCCAGTAGCTGGGATTACAGGTGTCTGCCACAATGCCTGGCTACTTTTTTATTGTTTTATTGTTGTTGTTGTTGTTGTTGTTGTTGTTGTTGCAGTTTGGCCGGGGCTGGGTTCAAACCTGCTACCCTTGGGCCCTATATGGGGCCGGCGCTCCTACTCACTGAGCCGCAGGTGCTGCCCTTTAGGATTTCTTTATTTGAATATGCTTGCATATTCTCTCAAGTGTTTGTTCTGAGCCTGTTTTTCCCATGAGCCAAATCAACTGCATCTCAAGACTGCCATTGGTGGATATAAAAAAGAACAATTCCTCACCTGACTTCCAATCCTATTGGTCTCAGTTTAACTTACTAGGTGTTAGCCCACTCACGTGAGTAGATTGTGTCCAGCGGGGTCATTGGACGATTTGGACAATGTGAGGTACAATGCCCAGATATGAAATGAGGCTTTCTCGGGTTGCTACTACTTTCAGAAGCATAGATTTCAATTTGTTGCAATTGATTCAGACCCACCAAGCTTTACCTGACTCTTACACTAGCTACCACTGTATTACCCAAGCAGGGCAACACAATGGTAGCTAGTATAACAGTCAGGTAAAGCTTGGCGGATATGAAGTGGTGTGAAATAAGTGGCCTATTTCATTGTGTGTTTTGTGGTTTCCCCTCTTCCTCCCTTTCTGTTTTGGTGAGTCAGATTTGTAGAAAATACATCTTTGAGAATTCTTTGAAACTTGTGTTTAGTGTACTGTCCTCTAGAAAGCAATTTTGTTTTGTTTCCTTCTATTCCTGGACCACTTAAAGTAAATTTCTGCCTGTGCCCCTTTTTTTTTTTTTTTGCATAAGTACCAGCTTGCACTTACCAATTCTCAGAAAAGACCCTGTCACTTTCACCAACGAGGACGAGTAAAGAAGGCAAATATCCTTATCATAGCTCTTTGTGAGCTGTGTTTTTCCCCTTTTTCACACTGAGCACAGTTCCTAAAGGGCTAGGCATTATATAGAAATCTCATAGCCAACTTTTCTCTTTGCTTAGCCCCAATTATTGTTCTTTTAAAACCCAAAACTCTAGGCAGCCAGGGATCCACAGATAACCTCATGGCAGCTGCTGGCATTAACATTTTGTTATCTCTCTAGATTTATGCTTTTTTTTTTTTGCCACTAAGCACTTTGGTTTTCTTGCAACTTATCTGCTTGTCTGTCTATTGCAATTTTATGTGTAGTCCCACCTTTTTTTGTATTCTGTACCAGGAATATTTTCTGCAATATTATCTGTTTTACTAAATCAATACCAAACTGTTGAATTATAAGTTAACCATTAAGGAATTAGTTATGTCTACTTTGCATTTGCTAAAAATTGATAAGCACATTCTTTTTCTTAGAGTTCTTTTCTCCTTAAGGCTGAGGTTCACACTGCCTAATTCTCTGCATTCTGTCCTCAAAAACAAGCACACAGATCCTTCTTATTTTAAAAGGAAACTGATATAGTATAAATCCCAGTTATGTTTTGCTATATAAAAAAATCAACCCAAAACTTTATGGCTTAAAACAACAAAAATAATTTTATGATTATACCTTATTTTATAAGATTTATTATTATCTTTCACAGTTCTGTAGTAGACTGAGTTCAGCTGGGCAGTTCTCCTTTGGAGTTTCTCATGGACTTGTAATGGCTGGAATTGGAGTTACCTCCAAAGTTTCTCACTCACATACTTAAGGTTGCTGGTAAATATCTACCAGAACCTCAGCTGGGCTATGGTTAGAATGTGTGTCTGGAACTAGGGGTTTCTCCACTCAGCCTGGGCTTCCTCACAGCATGGTAGCTGGGTTCCAAGAGGGAACGTCCCAAGGAAGAGAATGAGTTATAAGCTGTTTTGCCTTTTAAGTTCTAGCCCCGAAAGTCATAACTTTGTTTGTATTTTGTTAGAAAAGAATTAGACTCCTACTTTTTGAAGACGACTCACAGATTTAAGTAGCCAAACGCAGGTAGGCATCAGTTGTTTACAAATTGTGACACACTTTTTATTGCTGTAGTCATTGCTCTTTAACTCCTGACCCTTTTTGGGGGAAGTCCAAATGTGCATTTACTTTTGATTTTGTTCCTCACTAGACTTTGCTTCCTAAATCTTCTTCTGAACTAATCTTTATGTACATTCAAGGTCTGAAGATGCATCCAACCTACAATAATCTTCATCGTGTCTTTCAAGGATTTGTCAAATAATCTTTATCTTGTCTCTCTGCTTCTAGTTTCATTTTCATCGTCTACACTGAGAGATTCCTAGCAGCACATCTGATCCTGTCTCTCCCATGACTAAAAGTCACTGGTGGGCTTTTTACCTCCAGGTCCTCAACATGGCACAAAGCCTTTCATGATTGGCTCCTTACTCTCTTTCATATCTCATTTTCCGCTTGCCTCTGCACTCAAGCAGAGTTAGACACCAAACTTTTTCATATCCCTATGCCTTTGACTATGTTGACCCTTCCCTCCCCCCCGCCCCTCAAATGCCTGTCCCTAACGTTTCTGCCTGGAAATCCCAAAAATTCTCAAGGTGCATCCACAGAGCTACTGTACTGGTAGCACCAATTTTTCAGTCTACTTGGTGGATCTGAACATCTTTCCTTTTAAAACCTCTAAGTTTAAATCTGCCTAATTCTCTACTTCCTCTTGGCAGGGTACAATAAATACCTAAACCTCTTCTTTGAGACATTAGAAGCCTCACTTGTCAGTGCCAGATAAAAGTTCAGGAATCTTTGAGACCCACCCAATCTTTAAAGGATACTGGTCAATTTTTCTCAAGAATAGTCTCATCCCACTTTCTTTGATGACAGTACTCACTGTTGTAATCCATGTTGTTTCCAACTGTGAGACTATGGCTTTACAGAATTTTCTAAAATATCCAGAGGACTAAGTCACAGGTGTCCTCAAACGTTTTAAACAGGGAGCCAATTCACTGTCCCTCAGACCGTTGGAGGGACGGACCATAGTTTAAAAAAAAAACAACTATGAACAAATTCCTGTGCACACTGCACATATCTTATTTCGAAGTAAAAAACAAAATGGGAACAAATACAATCACACCGCCTCATGAGGCCCACAGGCCACAATTTGAGGACCCCTGGACTAAGATTTCCCTACAAAGATACAATTTAAAAGTAACAAATAATCCAGCAATGTAAAAGAAATGTAGTATTAAAAAAAGAAAATAGCATATAAAAGCAAGATAGCATATAAAATGTTTAAAGTATAAAACATAGGGTAAAGAAAATTATTTAAAATGGCGATTGTGAACTAATACGACCTTTTTGGAAGGAAGTATGGAGAATGCTCAAAGAACTCCCATTTGATCCTGCAATCCCATTAGTACGTGTCTACCCAAAAGAAAAAAAAATCCTTTTGTCATAAGGACATTTCCACTACACTGTTTATCATAGCTCAATTTGCAATCACCAAAATGTGGAAACAACCTAAATGCCCACCAACCCAGGAATGGATTGGTAAGCTGTGGTATATGTATATCATGGAAATACTATTCAGCCATTAAAAAAGATAGAGACCTTACATCTTTTGTATTAACCTGGATGGAGGTGGAACACGTTCTTCTTAGTAAAGTCTCATAACAATGGAGAAGCAAGAATCCAATGTACTCAATTCTAATATGAAGGCAGTAGACGATCAATCTAATACACACCCACGTAAGGGAAAAACTCAAATGAATTCAAGGTGGGGGGTAGGGGAATGAGGGAGCAGGGAGAGGTGAGGAGTGAGGGGATGAGTGTGCTCCCATTTGGGGGCAGGCCACAATTATGAGAGGGACTTTACCTAACAATGCAAACATGGTAACTTAATTCTCTATACCTTCAATCAACCTGAAACAATTAAAAAAGAAAGAAAAAAAAATGGCAATTGTGGATATACTGTGATTTTAGTCCCTTTATTGTTAGATATATCAATATTTTCAATTTTCTTTATAAACAACATGGAAACAAACATCTCTTATGCACACAAAAAGTTGTGTTCGCTTAATTTCAGATTGTATATTTTGTGCAGCCTTTCCCAGAGATAAAACTGCTAAGTCAAAGGATAAGTTTTCTTTTTTAAGCCTCTTGCTATATGTTCCCAAATTCACCATTCTTCCCTACAACGTATGAGAGTTCTGTTTAATGGCAACCTCACCAGCTGTGGTATAACTACTGTTTTGGAAAAACTGCTAATTTGAAAATTAAAAAAATAAAATCTTGCTTTAAACTTCTAAATCAATAAGCTCATATTTTCAGGAGGTAGGAAATGGATTGGACCTTGAAGGACAAGAGAGATTTAGGAGGGCTTAGAAGAGATGGGGGTGAACATTGTGGGTGAAAGGAATTGCATTAAAACAGCTTTTAAAAAGGACTCTTTTGTATCTGAATTATTTTCCTTGAGAAGATAATTTGGTGGTCTCCAGGATATTTTTCAAAGATGGAAGAATTGTTATATGCTCATTTAGATTTCAAATATATCATAAACAAGATTTTGTAACAGTTAAATCTTTGTTATCCTCCTTCAGGTGTCTATTAAAAATGTTCCCATTCAATCTTATCCCTTGCGTGCTGAATAAGGTGGCTCATATTTATGAGATGTAATGGGTTCTACATAGCCTCATTATGAAAGAAAATGAAATTTAAATTTTCATAAGTTGATGCCAATTAAACTATGTAAATAAGCATTTCCTGAGGTTTCTGTTGTTGACTTTGTGGCTTTTAGTTTTTCCCCTACATCTATTTATGGTGAAGGTACCACACAGGGTGTGTTAATAAAATAAATTTTGGGTTTTCTTTTTTGCTACCTCTTTTGAGACTCTTGGGAAATATTTAGATTCTTGCCCCAGAAATAAAATGAACATGGCCCCTGGGCCGCTTGCCATATTATCCCTCTATCCCCAGACTTGCAAACTTTAATTTTTAAGGTCTCTTGGGAAGTGGTTCATTTAGTCTAAATCTTAGCCACCAATCTCAGCCAGCTGTTTCTTTTCCTGGGGTGTTTTCCTTCCTTATTTCAGGTTAATAGCTTGATTTGAATTAAAAAACACACTCTTTGGCTTAAGGTATTCATGTCAGGAGATTTTCTAGAACCTATTGGCAGCATCTGCTTTACTATGTCCTAGGGACATGGCTGTTTTGTTCCTTCTGTTGGTCATTGACCCAATTTACTAAGGAAAATACTGTGACATTGGAAGGTTCAGAATTTACAGACCAGGGGAGTGATTTTATAAACAGTATCTGTCCATCTGCTGTGCAGAATGTTCACATCCTCACAAAACATGCTTTTTTGTACCCAGGTTCTCCATTGACTGTTCTTTTCTGCCTACCTACTAATGCATGCATTTTGAATTTTTATCTTGGGTAAATATGCCTGTCTTTTTTCCCCTTAGTACAAAACAACTTGTTCAATTCCAAAGGGCAACAGTTTCCATACTAGTTGTAGAAAAAGAGTTTGCCCACCCAAAGAACTATAAGCTGTTTATTGTGCTGTGGCAAACTAACTAAATTTTTCTGGGCCTTGGTCTCCTCATCTGTAAGACAGAACTTTGGAATAGATAATCTTTAATATTGAGCCCTGGTAGGGGATACAGTTCTTTACCCCTTACTTTATCAATGACACCCACACACCCAGGACATGCACTCAAGGCTATTGACTTCAGGTCCGGGATTTTAAAGCTCATGTCAAATACTTCCTTCCGACAGAAATTGGGTGACTTTAATTCACATAAAAAACCAAAAATAAGACAGTAGAGAAGAGATGGTGAGGTGATGAGGTGAGTGGTGGGGAAGAACTTTCCAGGCAGAGAAATTATCATGAAGAAAGGCCTAAAAGTAGGGCAGATATTAGTTTATTTGAAAAACTGAAAGAGAGTCAATGTGACTGGAATTCAGAAAGTAAAGGGGATAATATAAGACATGTGCTGGAGCGGTGGCCAGGAGCCATGTCGTATATGACCATTTGGTAATGTTAATGAGTGTGGATCCTTTTCAAAGTAGGATGGGAAGCCATTGAAAGGTACCAAGTAGGAAACTGTAATGATTTGGCATTTGCTTCATCTAAGCTTCATTAGGGCTTTAGGTCTGATATTTAAGCTCCAGTGTATACCACAATGTCAGGGATATAGTAAGCCTTCAAAAATTTGAGGAGTAAATGAATCAATAGAAAAATAAAACAGTCAGTGTAGTTGTAATGTGAAGAATAAATCAGAAGCATAGGAAGGGAGTGATCAGGGAGCCTTTGATATTTTCCATCCTGTATTCTGGTCTGTAGTGGAAATATTAGTGACAACAGGAAGCAGATATATTTCAGAAGTGTTCTGTACATAGAACCATCAGGACTTGGTCAGAATGTGGGAAGTGGTAAGGAGGACTCCTAGTTTTCCAGCTTAAACAATTTGCAGGCTAAAAGTAGCATTTCTTGAAATGGAGAATGAAAGGGGGACAGACTTTAAAAAAGATCAAGGGCTTAAGTTTGAACATGATACATTCGGGAGACCTGGGAAAAGATAGCCAACTGGAAATATCAACTTATCAAGTAGACGCATCAGACTGGTGGTTAGAAAACATATTTGGATTAGAGATGTAAATTTGGGTATTGTCTGCAAGTAGATACTTTAAAATAAACTAAAGGCAAATGCTTAGAAAAGAGAAGTAGAACTTAGGTCTTAGGAATGCAACTTTTACAGTTCTGGTAGAGGTCTGGGGCAAAGTCAGACAAGCAAATTGACAGTATTTCAGGGAGGAGGTGAAGGTGCTAATGATACCGGGATGTCTTCCTCAGTAGGTCCTTAGTCTCAGGGATTCGAAGAATGAGCCCACAGACCACAGATCCGTGGTAAGAGTGGATTTTTATCAGACAGAAAAGAATACAGAAGGAGTAAAAAGCACCAGAGCTCTGGCAAAGGGGAAGACCCAAGTCGGAAAATCTTTCTTGGGCTCTTTGTCTAGGTGTCTATGTTACATTTTAGCCAGGACTTGGTAGGTAGAAAAACATCTTTTCAAAGTTAGTGAGTACATTAACAAATGAATAAATGTAGTCCCTCCTCCACTAGGACAAGGTTGTAAGGTCCTTACAGTTTTTGTCTCCAAGAAGGGATTACGGTGGGTGCTCCCTACTCAAGGTGGAACTACCCCAAAATGACTCAGGCTGCTTCGTTCATGACCTTGTTAGAGCCCACAGGGTGTGGCCTGGAAAAGGCAGCCTGTTTGTGCCTGGAAATGGGGGTCTGATTTCTAAGCTCACCTGGGCCTAGCGAATGGGGAGTCCCTGTCCATCCCTGGGTGGGGGAATCCTGTATCCCTAATAGTGCAGAACTCTTCAGAGAACACCAAAAGCCTGGACTCCACCACTATACAAATGTATACATATAACGGAATTCAATTTAGAACCCTAAATCTATTAAATTAAAAATTTAAAAATAAGAAATAAAAAATTCATCTATTACTTTGGAAAAAAGATTTCTTCGGAGAGGACTAAACGATACTCAGTGTCAAACTGGGATTAGAATGTATTAGATTGAATCATATGAAATTGTTGTTTGCATTTTAAACATGGCAACTTTGTATGATTTGAAGAAATACATAGTTTATTTGAAAAGTGTATTTCAAGGGCACATTGCTTCCATTGAGTGGAAAACAACTGTAACCACAATTGTAATCTCCCTCCTTCAACCTCTTTGTCTCTTTGTTTGCCTAACTTCTTTCAGTTAATGTTTATTTACTTGGCTTTTATTCTAAAGCCTGGGAAAGCCCGGAAGGATCTTAAGCAGAAAATGACAAGATCTGATTCAGTTTTGTTTCATTCTGCTGTAAACTAGGAAACCCATTATCTGTTTTCACCCATACCTCTTTGCCTAGTATGTAATTTACAGCAAGAATTTGATGTTTTTTATATACCAGAGAAGTTCTTTCTTCCACTCTAATATTTTTGAATATTATAGAGTCAAGGCCAGTTTCACTTTGATGTTTGGAATCCTGGCATCTATTTGCTGCATCATGAATAAGTTCACATTACCTCTAAAGGATTCAATTTCTTTACATTCTATCCCTTTTTATTATTTTAAAAATAACTAGATTTAACTGGATGACTTCTTTTTATTTCAGCTTTAATGTTTTATGCTTCTACATACTATTAACTGATTTAATATTCAGATAGAATATGATGGATCTGTTCGTTTATGTTTTGTCTTATGGAAGATGTAAACTAGCTACCCATTCATTGGCCAGGACCTGAAGCTAATGCTGATGTTTTATCTCTCAAAATACTTTTTAATGCGAGCCAGTGTTCTAAAATTGGGAGACCTCACATTAAAATTTGGATTTGTACTTTGTCTAAAAACTCAAGATTTTTGACCACTTGAGGGTGGGATTCTTGCAGGGCAGCAGCGGGCTGGGTCTGAGTAGAAACTGTCCCCTTTTAGACTGGTTGTGCACGCTCTAGTCACAACCCTTACCATCTGGTGCTGCTTTTCATGCCCTGCACACGTCTCACATTTCCTCACTTTCCCAGTTCTTGTGGATATTTGTATCTGATCCACTTAGAATGACGCAAGTTGGAAAAGTATCTCAATGATGAAACTTCAGTGTGATGTGAACCCTGTCCAGAAGTGCAGCTTAGTTTCCCATCTCTTTTTGCTGAGACTTCTGAGAGTTGAATACAACTGGTCAAAGTATTATCTAAAAATAGTAAGCAGGGGCATGGTGGCAGCCTATAGTTGTAACCACCTGAGAGGCTAAGGGGGGAGGATTACTTGAACATCATTAGGTTGACCTCCCTCCTGAGAGCAGGTTGCCTAAGAAGGGGTAAATGGGGCCCAAGTCAGAAATGGAACAAGTCAAAACCCCCTGCTGATCAGTAGTGGGATAACACCTGTGAATGGCCCCTGTACTCCAACCTGGGCAACATAGTGAGACCCCCATCTCTTAAAAAATAAGTAAAATAAAGTAATATGAAATAATAAAAATAAGGGAGTAGGACTTTGCTATGTTTGGTCACGGTTTTCACAAATGCCACAAAGCAGTGTTTTTCAGCACTGACTATACATTTGAGTCATCTGGGGAGCTTTAAAAAACAGCCATATCCAAGTTTCACCCCAAAGAAATTAGATCAAAATTTCTGGGGGAGAGACACAATCATCACCATTTTTCTTAATTGTGTGGGATTCATTGAGGGTACAAGGAATTAGGTTATAGTGATGGCATTTGTTAGGTAAAGTCCCTCTTATAATTGTGTCGCCCCTAAGAGGTGTGCCATACACTGTGAACCCCCCTCCTCCCTCTTCCCCTCTCCCCACTCCCTCATTCCCTTACCCCCCACCTTGTATTAGCTCATCTACTGCCTTCATATTAGAATTAAGTATATTGGATTCTTGCGTCTCCATTCTTGGGATGTTTTACTAAGAAGAATGTGTTCAACTCAATTCATCACCATTTTTTAACAAGTCAGATGTTCTAATGTACAGCCAGGGTTGAGAAGCCCTGTCATAGAAGCCACAAACCCGGCATCAAGAGCTGACCTCATCCGTGTAGAGAAATCCTCAGAAAGACTGGGGAGTTATTTGTGGCTGGTTTTGCAGCCTCTAGCAGTGTTTTTCAACTTTTTTAAAAATTTCATGGCACACGTGACCCTATAGTTAAGCTTTTGTGGCACACTTAAATTATGTTGATTTAAAAAAAAAGAAAAAAAATGTAAACTAAAGGTTTGTACCCTCATATTAATTTCAAATAAAAAGAAAAAAGGGAGTAAAAAAAGAATATACTTACTGTGCTTTGAATGTCTTTTGAAAATAATTTAATTGATGATCTTTCAAAATTTTCTTGGCATGCTTAAGATCCTCTCCTGGGACATCAGGAGATGTCAACTGGCACACCAGTTGATAATCACTGCTCTATAATGTCAGTAGAAACCATGCTTAAGCATAACCTCCCTCCTTAAAAGCTGGAATCCCCCTTTTGCTGAGGTTTCCGTAATACCTGGAAGCACTGGTGAGATGCACGCCTCAGTTTGGGCCCTTTAAGTGGCACTGTCTCCCTCCACTTATCTGATATGCGAGGTGCAGTGGGAGATGGGAAAGGCCTGAATAGAATTGAGAGGTGAAGAAAAGATGAGGGAAGTGGGTGTTGGTGTCTTAAAATCCAAATGGCAATTCATCTATTTGGGGAAAAGGTGATTTTAATAGCTTTTAAGATGTTTGAGGAAAAAGTGAAAAACTGGTAGCAAAATAAAGGCAAAACATAAGGAGTTGCTTCTATTTGAAGCATTGGTTTCTATTCCAGTGTTGTCATTTGGGTTACTTTGATGTGGGACATCTGAAAAGTGACTTCCCTCTTAGAGTATTGTTAAAAAATTTAAAAAGCAGGAAAAATCCAAAGCAATGCCAAACTGATCATTGCTTCCAAAGTTTCCGTAGACAAATTATTTTTTCAAATGACCCTGCATAATAGGCCGAGAAGAAGTGCTTTAAACCATGGCCATGCAATGACATTTTCCTTGTCTGCCTTCCCAACAATGTCAGAACAATAAGCTTTGAATCCAAGCCTAATATGGAATTGAAAAATTTCAGACTTAGGGTTTATGATGAACGCAACCCAGCAGGAGCATTCTATGAACAATGGCAGGAGGGTTTGGTGAAGCCAATCTGGCCTGCTGTGGTTGTGCCACAAGGGAACGTTAGGTTTGAAAGGACACAGCCTAATTTCTCTCTGCAGCTGGGTGTCATTGACTAATGAAAATATATTGGCATGCGGCTCACGGGTTATTGTTCCATGTAACTGTGCCTCTTAGCTGGGGATTTGTAAGCAGGCCATGATTGAAAGCAATATGACTGCTCAGTTATTAAAGTATTCCAAATACAGCCTGCCCTATTTATTGGAAACAAAGTTTGACAAGATTATGTTGATAGGAGGAGCGGATAATGAAATATCCCTGTGCAGAGGCACTGCCAATGTCAACTGGGCAGAATTACAGTCCTTAAATATTGATATAGGAAAATGAAATACAACTATTAATACTTCCAGGAAGTGATACAATGTGAGAGGAGAAACAGACATGAGGAATTAGGACCCCGGGCTACTTCTAACAGGCCAATTTATCATTTTTATAAAATGGCTACATGTCTCATTTTTGTGCGAAGTCTCCAAAGAATGACAGAAAGCATAAATACCTCTAAACCTCTAAATATGAGGCATGTTTAAACAAAAGCGTCCCACATCCTGATGACTAAATTAATGTTCTAGAAAGGCTCCATTTTTTTAAGAGTAACTTCTGAGTTGATTTCACCTCTAGCCTACTTATTTAGTTAGAAAGCACGCTTTATTAACTTGGATAATGTAATTTTGTTTTCTTTTACTTTGGTCTTGTTTTGAGGAGAAATCTGTAAAGCAAATAAAGGTAAATGTCTACACAGGCAATATTCACCTTCAAAAGCTACATGAAGCAATAGAAAAGGCATTAGTCTGAGAATCAGCAGCTCTGAGTATTAATCTGAGTTTTGCCTCTAGCTGGAATTGTAGCAAAGTTGCTTTCCCATTCCATGCCTAATTTCACTTTCTGTCATGTTTACTTTCTGTAGTTTGTATTTTGGCATTTGACAATGTCTTTATTTTTCTCTAAATGTTTTAGAAATGCTTATCTTATAGTCAGCATATTTACCCATTTCCAAAACCTGATTTCTTATAAAGTTTTTATGCATTCATGCAAGGAGGGCTACATGAATGCATATACCTTCCCTGGATTCTGGGGCCTTCAGATACTTCTGCCCTTTAATTCTCCCTGTCTCTGCCTTTTGCTCTTTCCTCACTTTGTCACTCAGTCTTGAGTGACATGCTTTCTATCCCTCGTCCTTTTTGATCCATCCATTTTGCTCCTTAGACTTCGCACTCTCTGCCCCTTAGCAATCCTCTTTGTGAGGTAGGCAGCCCAGGGGTGCTTTTTGCAGGCTTGAGGTCTCCCTCCCTGCCCTTGAGTTGTAAGTTAATGGAGCAAAGTCAATTGTACTTTGCTTAAACCGTTCCTTTGAAGACAAAGTGAAAACCACTGAACTAAAATTCAGAAGTCTTCAAAAAGCTATTAAAAGTATCACATTTAATACAAAATGCTCTGAACTATATAGTTATTAAGAGGCATATTGTAAAATAAAACAATACATTTGGTTAGTTGGTCATTTGGTAAACTGCTCATTTGCTGAATTTTCTTTCATTTAAAAGTTAAAATGTTTTTTAGAGACAGGGTCTTGCCATATTGCCCAGGCTGGTCCCAAACTCCTGGGTTTGTGTAATCCTTCTACCTCAACCTCTCATAGTGCTGGGATTATAGAAGTGGGCTGGTGCTTACTGAGTTAATTTTTTAATGAATTGAAACCAAAACTTAAGTCTTATTTTTTTCTTTTTTCCTTTCATTCTCCAATAGTTTCATTTTTTCCCAAATATCTTCAATCAACATTTAGTTTGTTGATGATCATTTGTTATTGAACTGAATAAAGTAGTTGGCAGGAGATGTAGAAGACGTAAAAAGAATATAGCTTAATTTCCGTGCTTTCCACACCATGTCTCTTTACAAAGCCTTTTCTAGAATTTGGTTCAAGAGTAGAAGTTTGCTTTAAGAGCATTTTGGGGTTGTAAGGAGAGTTCTTAAAAACTGTTAGCACTGCAATTATTTCTCTGAATGAATAAGAAATTTCTCAATACTATGTAATACCCAATAAAGAAAAATTGGATACTGAGACTGATTTGCTGACATCCATATCCATAATCCCCAATTTCAAAAATTTCCAAAAATTTTATTTTTTTCTTTGACATTGTAAGTAAATGCTCCAGATAATACTCACAATGTAACTTTATACTAAGAAAACACAGCCTTTATCAGGGGAAAAGTGGTTCCAATTTTAACAATTGCTTAAAAACCACTGCTAATATAAAGAAGAGAACTTTAGACTTGGAAAATGAAGTAGCTCTGTGACCTTTAGTAAATCATTTAAAAGTTTTGGGCTTCAATTTACATCTACAACACAGAGAGAATTGTGTTACCATCTTTTTAAAAAAATCAAGAAAAAATAACCTACATGAAAATTAGTAATCCAAGAGATATTTGAATGTTTAAAAAGAAGCTGGTGGCACAAAGAGATGTCTAGTAGGTGATGAACATGGAACAATAAACTTTGACTGTCTGAGATTCATCTTATGCAACTACCCATCTGCTCTTTCTTCAACTTAGCTAGTAGCCCTGCTTACCATATTGCTCAGAACAATATGTATGAAGAATTCTTAAGTACCCAAGCCCACCATTATAAGGTCTATTCTATTACTACTCATGACAACCCTGAAGTTGACTTTCACTTGATGCTGAACATACATGATGAGATTCTCACATCTCCCATATTTGTAAATACCACTCAACTAAATCATATTGAACAATTGATTGAAAAGCAATATTTTTCAAGGGACCCATCAGCCTGATTTACCAAATTCATCCACTTACCAAAAACTTACTTTCCCATTATTAAATCTAAATCTCATTGCCTTTACTACTGAATGGAAGTATCCTAACAGTTTCAGAAGATTTCTGTGAAATTTTACTTGAGTAGTTTTCTTCCTGTCTTTATAGAAGTATTTTAAAGGAATATTCAATTTGTTGCAAATCAAGACTGGTGGGGCAGTTTGATATTTGTGCAAATATATTTAGTAATCAGAAAAGTATATTTTTCTGCTATGTATCTTAGAAATTCAATTGTTTTCAGTTTATATTGAATTCATTTGTGTCCTCTGGAGTGTCATTTTCTCTTATACCCCTCTTTTACCATTTTTAGGATGTTTTCATCACATTTTCAAGTAGCCTATCTACTTCCATTTGGCCATTTGGAGAGCCAGATACTTGGCAAATGAGTTTTCAACACATTAAGCCACTTCTTTTACAACAAATATTTCTTGAGTGTCTATGACAGGCGTCCTCAAACTGCGGCCCGCATGAAGCCGTGTGAATTGTATTTGTTCCCATTTTGTTTTTTACTTCAAAAATAAGATATGTGCAGTGTGCATAGGAATTTGTTCATAGTTTTTTTTTTTTTTTTTTTTTTTAAAACTATAGTCCGGTCCTCCAATGGCCTGAGGGACAGTGAACTGGCCCCCTGTTTAAAAAGTCTGAGGATGCCTGGTCTATGATATGCCAGCCTTGGCTTTAATCATATTTTAAGGACAAGACAGGGTTCTGCTTGCTAGTTTCTCACTCTAGTGGAGGAGACCAGCAATAAATAAAAGGTGATAATTGCTAGGAAGAAAATAGAATTAGGGTACCAAAATAGACCGGGCTACAGTGCTGGGGCAGGGGATTGGTATCTTTAATAAAGTTGTTAGAGAAAGCTTGAGGATGAGGACCCTGAACTCAGAAGGTTGTCTTTGTTGGGATGGATAGTTCTGAGCCATGGGGTGAGAAAATATTGGAGAACCAAAAGCAGTGGCCAAAGATGATACTCATTTGCTTTGCTATTGTGGTTGAGGCTTGCCCAGCCTAAATGTGTCTCCTTTTATTGTGGTATGCTTGGTTTACCATATGATCCTTGATATATAAAGACTGGCTATTAGCGGTTGTGTTATTTTCCCCTCTATTGCCATCTAAATATTAAATATTGCCTATATTCAGAAACATAGCAACAAAAATGGGAACAAAAGATAGATGTACACACACAACGATCAGTCAAGCTGGACATTTTTGGCAAAAGGTTTCCAGAATACACTTTCATTGATATAGTTTTAAACTGCTGTAGCAGCATTTTAGTGCCTGATTAATGGGTTCATTTACTTCGAAGCCTGCTTCAAACCATAATGTCTTTGAAAAAATATATATTATTGAAAAGCTTCAGAAAAACTCATCAGCATTATTTCATTTACAAAACTTTCTTGTGCTAATCTCACTCTAATAAAAAATGTCAATGGATACTAATTCTATAGGGATTTACATAGGTAAAAGCCTTTTATTTCAGTGCAAAATACATAAACATCACCTGCAGAATAAAATGGAAAATAAGGTAATGAGAAACACACTATACAGCCATTTTGCAAATATGGATAGAGGACAACACAGAATTAGGTCTGCTGCTCAAAGAGTGTCTAACTTGGTTTCCAAGTAAATCACTAGAAGAAGGCTGAAGAGTCACTTGGGAATTTGTCAGGTGAAACATTAAGTCAGTGTGTTGTACGGGGGGTCAGTGGTGCTGTTTCAGAGTCTTTAAGGCATTTGAACAGCACACCCTATAAACCTACATTTCAGTAGGCTGAAAGCCTGCCCGTGCATCTGTGTCACCTGGGAAGCTTGTTACAAACCGATTTCTGGGCTGTATCTCAGATCTCTAGGTCACAATCTCCAGAGTGAGGCCAATAAAAACATAAACAAATACTTTCCAGGTGGTTCTATTGCATGCACGGTGATCAGGTTTATATTTAGAAACCATCTCTGTATGTTAAGAGACAAAACCAAATCCATGTAAAAGAATTTGAGAAGAATAGCATATAAATTTTGTTTTTATAGAAGCACAGCAGAGGTCACCTGAGTTGGCAATGGAAGTGGCAGTGGGAAGGGAGAGGCCAAACAGAGAGGGCTCTGAAGCCCCTGGCCTTACTTCAACAAAATAACTCCATTTTATTTGTTTTAATCTTTTCATATTGAAATATTAAGGTCTTGTACTTAGTAGCATTGATGTAATAAGCACCCAGACATGCTGTGTGGAGGACAGATGGTAGCAGAAAAGCTGTAAGATATTGTAAAGCAGGGCCTGACATAGGGAGAGATCTCAAGCTGTATTTGTTAATTCTATGCAAGCATGAGTGTTGTGGGCTCTCATTTGCACATCATCACTTTCTCTCTGGTTGTACAAAGCCCTGATTTCTGCTAGGAGGAACTGATAATTCAACTAAGCTCTTGATAGGGTGATTGTCCATATGGTTGGGTTAAAAAAAAAATCTTGGGAAGCAAGCACCACATCGCTCTAGGAATCGATGAGTGATATAGAGGTGGCTTTTTGGATGTCCTTTCTGCTTGGAAATAAGCAGGTTAATTATTACAGCTCCTTGGAGCGGGGAAACAGTATGGGACTCACCTGCCCCATGTTAGACAGTTTTGGGGGCTAGCTTAGCTTTTTTATGGCTCCCTGGTTCTTTCTGGCAATGAGTGGCTCACTTGAACAGAGGCCATGATGTTTCTTTGGCTCATCTTTTCAATATTTTTAAAGGAGTTTTATTTTGCTAGGTTATAAGGATATTTGTAAATGGGTTCAAGTTCTTCATGAATGAAGGTCAGATAAAAATGTGTGCGCATATTCACATACGAGCATTCATAGAGTTTGTGGAGTATGAAATTTGTGGGATGTAAATAAAAGCACATTTGTGATAGCCAAGTAATTTTACTTTTTTTTTTTTTTTTTTTTTGGTCCAGGGCTGGGTTTGAACCCACCACCTCTGGCATATGGGGCTGGCGCCCTACTCCTTTGAGCCACAGGCACCACCATAATTTTACTTTCTAATCACTTACAATAGTTGGAAATCAAAGTAAAACTTCATAATAGAACAGCTAAATTGGAGAATTGAATTGTTACAACAACACAATTGTTGAATTTGCTAATTGCAGTTTCTGGGTACATAATCCTCACACATTAAAAAGAGTTTAACCTGATGCTTAGCAGGGATCTTTCAATTATTTTGCCTCCTGTAACAATCTAAATTTTAGCAGAGGCAGAAACTTAAAGGAGATAAATAAGATAATTTATATTATGGCATGTGTTTGCTGATAACATTAGCTTATCGTTTTTACAAATTATTATTTACTGTTTATTTTCAGTCATTTATGATCCTAAAATTCTCAACAGCTAAAAAAGACTAAATGTTCCTTGGAGGTGTTTGTAAACAGTTCTTTCTATTTAAAAAGTGAGAATATTTGTGGGAAGAAGTAACCGGGTAGAGAGATGCAAAAAATTCTTCCTCTTGTTGGAAGATGCTCTGAGTACAGGAAGTTTTACTAACTTAATGACTATTGGCATAGAGCATAGAACAGGTGAATGAAGTTGAAAATGTAAAGATTCAAGCATTAATAATAGATGCTTGTGTGCCCAAATTACATATCTTGAAGGTCAGAACGCTTTTATTTACAAAGATCTCTGTATCTTAAGTAGAAGAATGTTCAATATTGATCTGAAAATATAATGATCGGGACTCTATTTAAGGTCCCTGAGTAATAAAAGTAACCCAAACCCCAAACTACTTTTATAGTCCAGGAAGCTAGATGCTTAGAAACAGAGGAAAGAGAAACAGAAAGTATTTGAGCTTAAATTCAGGCAGAGATCTGATCTGATGTGTGTATGCGGATGCTTGCACTCACATGTGCCTGAGTGGTTTTTCTTTCATTGTCCCTCCTTCTGACATTGAAATGGTGTCTTTGATTATTTGGAAAGAAAAAACACATTTGAAAAATACAGCTTTAAAAATCTAAATTACAAGCTGCAGGCTGTTATTAGAATGTTAGACTAGACGGTGAGGGAAGGACAAGGCATCACGTCACAATGAAATTCAGAAATAAAAAGATAGGCTGCCGAGAAAGAACTCACTGAGCTGTTAGCCCTGTTTTTTCCCTAATAAAATGAGTTTGGAGAGACTGCTCAGCCAGAAAGGTAAACCATTCTCACAATTTCAAAGTGCCAGTCATCTGTAAAACCAGAAGCCAGGACAGAAGGAAATTTATGATGACGAATAGGTTGTCACTTAGAAGTCAGAAGAAGAAAAGACAAAGGCAGTGAAGCCTCTGTAGCCAAGTCAATTATTTAGGGCAGTGATTTTCAACCCGTGTGCCATGGCACACTGGGGAGCAGTGAGAAGAGGATCTTAGGTATGCTGCCAAAATTTTTAAGGACCATTAATTAAATTATTTTAGAAGTTCAAAGCACAGCAAGTATATTGTATTTTTTTACTTTTTTATCAACATAATTTACGTGTGCCACAGAAATTTATAGGTTCAAGTGTGCCGTGAGATAAAAAAGGTTAAAAAACATAGATTTAGGGGCTCAAGCTCTGCTTCTGGATTTTCCCTTTCCTGATGCTTTCCTTCTCTCTTCCTTCCTTTGCTTTGGCCTACCTTTTAACCATTAACCAGCCCATTAGGATCAGTCGGGGAAAGGAAAGGAGGAATAGTACTAACCAAGTCTTGTTATAGTAGTTTGCCCAAAGCAATCCATTTCAAAGGTAGAACAAAATAGTCAAGTTTTGCTTTTGATCTATTTCATTCTTTCAAATTCAGATAATGATCATTTAATGATCTGTCAACCTAGTGACTATAACTGCAGTACTTGAGAGTGCAGGTGTGGGCATGGAGCAGGTCTAGGAAGTCTGCAAGTCGGATTGACCTATTTTCTCAGGAATAATGGCAGCTGGTGAGAGAACCTATCAATGTGGACTGGTACACAAATTGCTCAGTTGGACAAATGTATTTGTATATGAGAACGTTATGATAATGGACCAGGATAAATCATTCTGCCTGTGTCACTCACTCTAAAAAAGAAAAAAAAAATTTCTGGCATTCTATGTTAATTTAAAAATAATTATCATTTTATAAAGTAACTTTTTTTTTCTTTTTTCTTTTTTTTTTTTTTTTTTTGCAGTTTTTGGCCAGGGCTGGGTTTGAACCTGCCACCCCCAGGTTATGGGGCCGGCGCCCTAGTCCTTTGAGCCACAGGCGCTGCCCAGTAACCTTTTTTGTTATAGAGCAGTGTTATTTTACAGAATTGTTACTGGATGAAGAGCATCTGGCTTCCTGTGACTGTCCAGCCAATAGGCAGAGACAGGCTTTAGGTCCAAACAAACTTTATTTTCATAGGGCCAGTGATTCTGGAGAACAGTGAGAGTAGCCTCTTCTGTTTTACCTCAGTTATATTTCTAGTAATGCTTGTAGTGAAATACAAGGAAAGAAATCCAGACAATTTGAATTTTACCTGATGGGAAGTAACTTCAAAGTAGTCTGCATGCTAACAATGCAAAATATTTAAACAACAGAAAGGTTATTTTAATTTTAACAAAATATCTAAGAGAATCGTCAGAGAAAACATGTATCACGAAAGTAACCTTTATTTTACCAATATTGCAACACCTATTGTCTATGTGTGACTACCTCCTCAGTCTCTGGAGACAAACGTCTTCACAATCATAGTGACAGCTTAATTAGATAATCATGGGGTGAGGGGAAGGCTGAGAAGACTAGGTCAACTGTACAGACCAGCTTAGCTTCTCAGACTCCATCTTGCAGGCTACTTTTCTGGTTTCAGAATCATTACAAAGATAGCATAGAGAGTTACCATATACCCTATGTCCAGTTTCACCTGTTATTAACATCTTTAGTATGGTACACTTACTATTATTAATAAACCAATATTGATTGATAACTAAAGTCCATATGATATCCAGATCTCCTAAGTTTTCCTCTAATGTCCATTTTCCGTTCCAGGATTGCTTCCAGGATTACCCCATTACATTTAGTAGGAATGTCTTCTTAGGCTCCTCTAATTTGTCAGTTTCTCAGATTTACTTACTTTTTGATGATCTTGACAATCTTAAGGATTACTGCTCAGGTATTTTGTAGAATGTCTCTCATTTGGGATTTGTGTGATGTTTTACCATGATTAAGCTGAGGTTATAGGTTCAGGGGAGGAAGACCACAGAAGTAAAATGCCGTTCTCAACACATTATATCATAAGTACATCCTATTGATATGACTTTTCACTGGTGATGACATTGAGCACCTGACTAAAGTAGTGTTTGTCAAGTTTCTCCTCTGTAAAGTTACTTTTCCCCCCACTCCCTTTCCATATTGTACTATTGGATGAGAGTCACCATGTGTAACACATACTTAAGGACTGAAGAGTTATGCTCTACACCCTAAAGGGCAGAGTACCCATGTAAATCATTTGGAACTATTCTGATTGGGAGATTTATTTATTATGCCCCATTTGTTTTTCAATCATTTAGTTATATCAATTTGAATTCATGAATATTTATATTATACCTTGGGTTATAATCCAATATTATTTTGTTTTGTCTCTCGAGTTGTTCCAGCTCTTTTAGTTGGCTCCTCATCATTGTCTTTTTTTTTTTTTTTTTTTTTTTTTCTTTCTAGCAATTTTTAAATTTATGGTTCTTAATTTGGTAGTTTTATTAATTCCAATACTTAAAAAGCCTTGCATTCATGGAATAAATCCCACTTGCTT
>CAUYPK010126018.1:0-41372 GCA_963574355.1 Loris lydekkerianus
AAGAAAATGCCATGAAGGCTATGTTGAACAGTTTGATGAGAATATTTCAGATTGTATATGAAACCCACACATTGTACCCCTTGATTGCACTAATGTACACAGCTATGATTTAACAATAAAAATAAATAAATTTAAAAAAAAAAGAAATACTATTAAACAGATGTTATAAAAAGAATATTAAGGTTGGGTTTGGTGACTCACACCTGCAATCCTAGCGCTCTGAGAGGCCCACGCAGATGGATCACTTGGGCTTAGGAGTTTGAGACTAGCTTGAGCAATTGTGAGACCTCATCTCTACCAAAAAAAAAAAAAAAAGAAAAAAAGAAAAAAGAAAAGAAAGAAAGAAAGAAAAGAAAGAAAAAGACAGAAAGAAAAGAAAAACTGAGACAAGAGCATCCCTTTACCCCAAGAGTTAGAGGTTGCTGTGAGCTATGATCATGGCACTCTACCAAGGACAACAAAGTGAGATTCTGTCTAACAAAAAAGAATTTCAAAATTTAAAGGAAAAAATTAATAACTTGGAAAAAGTTATTAATAAGTTATGTTTTAACTAAGCCATGAAGGATAAGTAAGAATTTATCTAGAAATTGGAAGAAGGAGAGAACAAATATTGAGAATCTCTAAGACTTTGGAGGGCATGGCATGTATCAGGAACAGAAAGATCAGTGTGGCTTGAGGGAAAGCAAGATAGCTGGTAATAATGCTGGAAACAGAAGCAGAAAGCATACCATGGAGAAAGAGGCCAGCCATGTTAAATATTGATGGGTGTTAGCTAATGAAGTGACAGGTGTGCTTTAGTAAAACAGGCAATAGTGGTGGAAAGATTGCTGTGTCTTTAAGAAATATTTAAGAATAGAAGAGATCATTCCTGAAAATGGGAAATAGATAATAAAAGGCAAAGGAGTCTACTGTCAATTCCCTGTTTCTTTTTTTGGCTGCAGTGATTGAAACTGGGTACTGGAGAAGGAGCAGTATGAAACAGCTACACAAAGAGTGCCCCTAGTAGCTGTACATATGGGTTGCATGTTTTCAGTAGATGTTTAGACTAAAGATGGAATTGTCACCATACAGGAAGTGAATAAAATTGTGGGACTGGAAGAGATTACCTTGGAGCAAATTAGAAAATGGCCCATGAGGGGGTCTTCTTCAAAGCCCTGACATTATTGCCCTCACTGTATTGTGTAAGAATATGAGTTTCTTGAAAGCAGAGATAGTGTTTACTTGTTTTGTTGGCTAACAACTGTTTTGGCATTTAACAGGGCTTATAAATATTTACTGAATTAGGGAATGAATAAAAAATAACATGTCATGGTCATGATACTATAAAAATAGTTACTTCAGTGCTATTTTACATACATACAGCCCTAAATAGTCTTTGATATTTTCTTTAGACATTATAATACTTAAAAACTGATGCTGCAGTGTAGTCAGTGAGGCAGAGGACTACAGGAACAAGATACAGACATCAGGTGTGGCCCCTGGTCCTCAGTCAGCTCATGCGGTGACATAATCAATATTATGTAAAATATAAAAATGTAAATAAAATTATAAAAATTGTCCTTAATTCCAAGTTAGTGTTGAAAGTATGAGTATGAGGTGGTAGCAGGATTTCAGAGAAGGGAAATATCAAGGTGGCTTAAACTAATTTTCATGGAGTTTAAGGAAGAAAAATACTTAAGTTTTACTTACTTCTTAAAGCCTATGGATTCTACCTGAGAAAGTTTCTCCTGTTTATTACCTTTACCATTTCTCCCTCTTGCATGGTTTTATTATTCTGCTAGAGAACTAGCTTAAAATAGAAAACCTGAAGTAGCAAGGGAGGGAAGAAAAAACAGAGAAGGGTGGAAAAAGAAGGGAAGAGAGAAGAGATTTAGGGAGGCACTGTACCTCTAGACGTTCCATGTTTTTGACTTTCACTAGACATAAACCATTCCTTCATACCTTTATTCTACTTTAAAACATCTGATGTTAATTAGTGCTCACAAAATAGGATAAGGGAAACTTACTTTACTCATTTATCCTCACCACTTGGTAGGTCAAATTTTGTAAGGGAATAAACATGGCTTCTTTCCCACTGCTGGTTTTGTGAAGTAATCACATCTTCTGCCTACCTTTCTGATCTTTTGTACCACCTGTGCCTGCTAGAGTCCAATCACACTAACAGGGGTCCTCAAACTGCCGCCCATGGGCCACATGAGGCGGTGTGATTGTATTTGTTCTCGTTTTGTTTTTTACTTCAAAATAAGATATGTGCCGTGTACATAGGAATTTGTTCATAGTTTTTTTTTTTTTTTTTTTAAACTATAGTCCAGCCCTACAATGGTCTGAGGGACAATGAACTGGCTCCCTGTTTAAAAAGTTTGAGGACCCCTGCAGTTTCCCTTTTCTTTTCCTGTTACTGTGCACATGTTGTTCTTCTATTGTGACTCATGACTTGGCTTTTTAATGGCAGAGGGAAGAGTCAGGCAAACATGCCTTGTGAGGTCTTTTCTGACTCCATCTAGAATACTCAGTAGCTTCTCTTTTAAGTTCATCTATAACAAATAACACAGCACATTATTTTGCAGCTGCTTGCCTGTCTGATTCCTTCTCCTATCCACAGAATCTGACCACTCTGTTCCACCCTGCCCAGGCCTATAGTATATATTTCATTGTGCACTCTGGCAAACAGTGACCATATAATACTTCTCATTTTTATTTCCAATTTTTAGCAGAGTAATAGCACATGTTCAAAAAACAAAAATTGTTTAACTATTAGATAAGGAAGGAAGATGTGCAAGAGATACAGTGTAAAATCAAAGGAGACTATGGAAATTAATTTTTTTTTTTAAAGGAAGCTATGATTCTAGCCAGGTAACAGAGGTAAGTCTAGAGACGTCAGAGGAAAGCCGACAGTGATGAATTTTGTTGGGGAAAATAGTAGTTTGGATAACCAAATCCATAACACATAGGAAGAAAGATTTTTAGAAAAGATGTTTTCAAAAATCTTTGCAGGTACCCTTAATTTCTACCCCACTCGCAGACCCTGGGGAGCCTGTCCTAGAGATCCTTTCCCAGAGTGCTCTGCCTAGGAAGAGCAGCTTCCGGGACTGCGTGGCAGTATTTGTGATGTCGGCCAAAAATGCAAGATGATGGCAGTCTTGGAGCGTGAGAAAAACGGGTTTCTTCAGGGTGGTAGTGCTGCCATAATTCATGGCCTGGTATCTGTGATGACCCCTTCACGCATGGCAGCCTGGTGGAAGGAAACACTACTGAATAGGGTGATCAGCTTCTCTTTGGTGGATTCTGGGCCCTGTTAACACCTGAAGGAAACTCTGTTTTCTGAAACCCTCCTCAGGGGATTTCCTTGGCAGACAAGCCCCAGAGGCCCCCTGTCCTCCTGAGAGGCATAAGGCTGTGAGTCCAGTCCTTCATCATCATATCTCAGAATGGCTAGGAGATGTGGCTTCAAAGCCAAATTCATTATCAGAGGGAAGTGTAAACTGGTATGGAAGATCAAGTCTGGCTCCCTTCGGACATTTACCACACGAGGAATGTGACCAATGGCAAGGAAGTGACAGTGAAGCTAGAATCTTAGATCCCAGAAACTAACTAAATAACACTAGTTAATTCTTAGTGTTACATGAGAGCAGATTCTTTAAGAGTCTTTAAAATAGGGTTGACAGCTTGCACATGAGGTGGTATAGTTAAGACAAATACTACAATGTGCTACTCATGGATCTTCAGTTCTTAAGACCTCCAGTTTCTGTTTCAAGAAGGTTTACAATGAAAACAGCATTTAACTGAGGAGAATAGCAGTAGAATTGCATTTGTACATACAAAGAGTTGGATTCACATAGTTTAAACCATATGACTGCCTAATTGGTATTGAGTGTCACAAAAATACATTATTTCTTTTTGATTTTGGTTTGACCAGAAAGAACAGAAACAAGGCCAGGCAGCACATACCATGAAGAAGATAATCTCTCTGGCATTACCTGATAGGCTATCATAAGTGCACGTCTTTGTATTGATCAAAGTTTCAGGGATGACATGATATCATCAAGGTGCATGTTAATTTATTTTAAAAGAATCAGCCTCACACGGCAACGGCTAAAGTCTGCAACAAAGAAGCAGATATGAAAAGGTTATTGATAGATGATTTCTACTCCTGTTCAAGTTTAATAAAAAGGGGTTTCTGGCAGAATTTGCCTTGTACTTAAACTATCGTTATGACCACAGATAGAGGAAGTCCTGATTATGTGTATCTGAGGCAGCTATTTTGCAATCTTTTTTGGACCTTGAACTACTGATAATAATTATATGTTTGGACAATTTTAAAGCAGAAAAAAAAGTACAGTAGGCAGCCTTTACCAGTGGACAGAGTCAACAGGACCCAACATTCATAGGTTTCTATGTGTGAAAGAAGGAAACAAAGAAGGAGAATAGATGATGAGAGCAATATTTGTTCCTTGCCAAATCTAGGGAATAATTGTGAACAATCTTAGGAACCATAATTTCCTTGGTATAAAGAACATAAATACAAAGTGGCTCCGGGCAGCATTGTTACTACTGTATCTCAATGTAAGCCTTCTGTAATTATGAATATTAACTTAGATTCAGCATGGTTCCAATTTTTATAGCACTTTTTCAAGTGGGAAAATTAACTAAATAATTAACACACACAAATCAGTGGTGAGATTGTGCCCATGCCAATTTTGTGTGTGTGTGTGCGAAAGCCAATATTTTGAACTCTGCTTCTTTCAAAATGGCATGAACAGTCTTTAGCCATAGTGACAGTTGTACATGGTCAGAATTGTGCGTTCTTTAAAATATTTTCATCTGTGAGTTTTACAAGTTGTTCGCTTAAAACATTCTTAAAATGGTTGGCTTCTTGTTTGCGAGCCAACTGACAAGGTAGCAACCAAAAAGTACTGTTTTTGAACATATGAAAATCCTCTCTGCTTACCTAAGCTATGAATAGCAGCGTCTAAAGTTAAGAATTAAGAAACACTCCATGGCTACTAGATTATTCTTAGTTCTCTGAATTAACTCTTTAACAGCCTTGGAATTGACCTATTTGTCATAGAATTTAATTAAAAATGGAAAGATGTATGTGTGTTCCTTAAATAAATGTGATTATTGTAAACACCTCTATGTTTTGGTGTAAAAACCTCTATATTTTGGGACTTTGTTTTGATTTTGAAATGGGAACATTTTCATGTACATGTTCATTAAAAACTAAACTTTCTAAAAATTAACGTGAATTCATAAACATTAAACAGAACAAAGAATAATGATCAAAGATCAAATGAGAAAGACACTGAAGAAAGAATGGACTTTGTTAAGTGATTAACTAATATGTATGTAGAGATGTTCTGACTGGGCATTTGCTATGTAATAATAAAGTAGTAATATAAATATAACATATACTCACTCAAACAGAATGAGTCCCAATAAAGCTATCTGTGTTGTGACTTTTTCTCACATGTGCCTTGAGATTTGTTGAAAAAAATGATTCATTTATAACTAATACTAATACTAATATTTGCCATCATCACCTTTCTTCTAACATGTATCATTGGACACTTGTTTTTGTGAGGAATTTGCATGTTTCCAGACAAGGAATATTGTGAACAAAGATGGTTCCATTTACTCATTGTTAAAACTGGTAGCTAATTTTTCCTTATAAATTGATTATTTCTAATTATGATAATAGGGCAGCTCTGGAAAATGCACTTTCTTTTACATTCTGTGATGTAAAAGTGTCTGTAACTTGTTGAAACTCAGCTATGGTGTTGTGTTACTGTTATTTCTCCTGGGGTGGGTTATTAGCCTGTCACAAAAGACATAAGAAAAATCCAACATTCCTTCTGGAATACGATGAGCCTTTGTCACCCACAATGCAATTAATGTTAAAAATAGAAAGAATGGGTATGATATGATTATGATTAGGCAGAGATGAGCTATTGTCCAAGTAACAGGAACTAATCTAGCAGGCCAAAGATGACCTACACAGAACCATCAGTGTGCTGATTGCCATTTCTCTCTGAGTTTGATGAAATATTCATGCCTTTGCTCTCCTCTCTGCAAGCACTATTGATTTCTTGTATAAACGCTGCTATATTTAGTCTAGACAAATGGAATGTGGATTGCTGCTGAATAAATTGGATGAAAGACTGGGATCTTGCCTGCCACTTTCTCTCAGTCTTGGGCAATTATTTATAATCAAGAGCAGTTTTTGTAAGTTGAGGGTGATTTTTCACAATTTAGTGATTAGTCTCTGAACAAAGGCAAGCAGTTAGACACAATCATTTCTGTTGGGATAGCAGGTTAAGAAGTCAAATTACCCTTTGAGGTTTACAATAACTGTTTCAGAGGACTTTTTTCCCCCTTATCTTTTTTCCCCTTAATTGTTAGGGGTTTGATGTTTGTAGTTTATGAATAACAAAAATGCCAGCAAGTAGAGACCCCAGGGTCTCTTGAATTTTTACATTTAGTCTTTATAGGGTTAAATTCTGATCTTTTGTTTATTGGGATTTCCATGTAAAAACTGAAGGCTATAGTTTGGCCTTTTTAATGTAAAAAAGAAATACACCTTAACAGCCATTGCTTTTCATTGGAATTAAGCCAACTCTAACTTAATGCTCAGAATTTCATATTACTCCAGAGCCTTGACTGAAAGTTCTACACTGGGTGCTGCAAGCCATGCACCTCTTTAGCTTCTGAACTTGTCACGATTAATTTCTTTCCTTTCACAAATATTATAATTTAGACATCATTGTCTACCAAACTATAGTTCATTAATAAACCATTGTCCCATTTTCATTAAAGTGACACATGAAATGCCATCACTGCAAACTTCTGACTAATATGTTAAAAAACAACCAGTGTCAGCAACCTGAAATTGCCACCAATCTACATGCACAGGCGTATGCACATGAACATGCAGTTCAAATGACTAGCAAGAATAATATTGTAGTATTTGAAAACTTAACATTTGTATTTATACATCACTAAGATGGTTCTTAAATCCACATATATAAACTTTGTAGCTCCCAACCTGGAATATTCAAATTTAAGTTTTAGTAGTAGAGCATTAGATGCAATTTGGAAAAAGTAGAAAGGGGAGAATCATTCATATTTCTATCAAAATACAACCATCTTCAGTTTTCTGCCTTGCTAGTCTTTGCTTTTAGGGTTCAGAAACTAATACGATTAACAGCCCTAGTAGAATATATGCTCAATAACAGCTGGAATTTTTGCCTTCTTCTTCTTCTTCTTTTTTATAAGTACTAAACGCCAACATCTAGATTGAAGCCTGAAACTTTAAAAGGGTTCAGTAAGTGTATATATTGACTAAATTAATTATAGTTGTGTGGTTTAAATTGTTATCATAGTATATGTGTCACTTTTATTACTGTTTTTCCACTTAATGTAATGGAATTTTTAATGGTTGTTTGTGTTTCTACCAAGTGAATGTGACATATTTTACTTAGACATTTCCTTGTACTTGGTAATTTCGGCTAAAAAAATAATAATAATACTTCAGTAAACAAAATGACGTTGAACTTTTTTTCTCTGTAAGTATTATCTCCTTAAGATATAGTCCTAAGAGTTAGTAAACCTGCAGTAAGTAGTAGAAATGTGTAACACCTCTCGATACACATCACCAAATTGGTTTGGCAGAGTATTCTACCACTTGACAACTCCATTTGCAATAAATAATTGTCTCTTGATCATATGCTTACCCTGTACAATGTGGGCATTATGCATAGATACGTATGTACATGAATCATATATATGATATTTAATAATTAATGATGCTTTATTTGATTGATAATCTCATTTCTTTACTATTGAAAACTATTTTCAGTTGTTTTCTTTTTATTTTTTCTAGAGGTTTTAGTGTTTTTATTTTCTGATATTTAGTAGAAATCACATACCATTTTATTGTCATATTTTTCCTAATTTTGTTTTGTTTTAGTGGTTTATTTTAATGCAGGGTGGACATAAAGTTTATGTGCAATTTAAAGTTACAACTATTTTAAATCGCACATGAACTTTATGTCCACCCTGTATATAGGAAATTTTCAGTTTTATATAATAAAAAAAACTAACAAAATATTTATTGTGGGGTGTGCTAAATGCTGTAAGTACTCTAAAGTATTTCATTGAAGCCTTTTAACAACTCTGTTGTAACTGTAATTCGATCTATAAAGGCTTTTTTTTTTTTTTTGGTTCTCATAGTGTTTAAATCTTTGAAATTTTTTTTAATTTAAAAAAGGATCCAATTTTGGCTTTTCTGTACTATATTGAAGGAAGAGTTACTTTGGGTCACATATTAAAATACAGAAATACTAATGAAAGATAATGAGCGAAAAAGAACAAAAGATCCCTGCATAATTTTTGTGATATCCACTACCATACATAAGCAAGAAAGTCCTCACATAATCTGCATGCAGCCCAAAGGCTGCAGTTTGGACATCCTTGACAGGGTCTTTATTTATTTTTTTCCCCTGCCAATAATTGGTTGGATCTGAGTACTTGCTGGCCTCTTCCAAAAAGTTGTGCAATACAATTTCCACCTTTAAAATCCCTATTGCCTTTAATTTAACCTGTTTTAATTAAATACAAAGTTTTCCTACTGCATCTTGTGGGTAGGAGTGATACACAAAATATTTATCAACCAGTGTGATATGGGAGACTTACCAATCAGAAGGGACACCAGCAATAAGTGGTATATCTATCATGTTTTAGGCTTTCCCATTTAAACTACTCCTTTAGAAAGCAGCATTTTAATCTACTAGAAGTTGTACTAAGCATTTTATATGCATCATCTAATGTAATTTTTATAAATTTAAGTATTATTATCTATACTTATGCTCATATCATCAAATATTTCTTTCTCTAGCAGTTTGATTAAATACATGTTTTAAGTTTCCTCATATTTTCTCACGTGTTTTAAGTTTCCTCATATTTTCTCACTTTGTTTATTTTAGGAATAAGTTAACTGAGGTATAGATTATTGCTACTGAAAAACCAGTACTCAGAAAGGTAGCTTGGCGTTTGGATCTGGCGCCATTGTTGGGCTTCATCATCCTTTCCCAATTTTGGCCTGCAGTTTTGTATTGTCTTTGAAAATGTCTTATGTACAATCTTTACTTTTTAAGTTTGAATATATCTTTTGACTAATAATTAAGAAAAATGTTCATAAGTGCATAAATTTAATTGTAGTAGAAGTTTCCTCTTGTAACATGACATCTTTCCCTCAATATAGTTGCATTTTTTGGTCCTAAGTTGACTGTTTTAGTTTGTTGTTGTTGTTGTTGTTTTGAGACAGACTCTCACTTTGTTGCCCTTGGTAGAGTGCATTGACATCATAGCTCACAGCAACCTTAAACTGTTGAGCTCAAGCGATTCTCTTGCCTTAGCCTCCTGAGTAGTTGGGACTACAGGTGCCTGCCACAATGCCTGGCTATTTTAAGAGACAGGGTCTTGCTCACTCTTGCTCAGGCTGGTCTTGAGCCTATAAGCTCAGGCAGTCTACCTGTCTCGGCCTACCACAGGGCTAGGATCACAGGTGTGAGCTACTGTGCCTGGCAGTTGACTTGATTTTTTTAGTGGTTCTATAGAATAAGTTTTATGGATGACTTTAATACTAGTGAACAATTGAAGTCATCTCTTTGAAAAAGGGAATTATGGAAGATTCATAGCAAGAATACAGACTGATGAGTAAAAATTAGCATATAACCAATTTATCAAACCTGATATGCAAATTATCTACTCATCATTGTGAAGAAATGCCTAGAACTAATGACATAACATTTATTGTTTATGGTATAATGTCTTTTATTTGTTGTTTGTTTCCAAATGAATGTGCTAATTTCCAATCCTTTATAACTCTATTCTACTCCCCACCCTCTCTTCTGTTGTTTTTTAGTGGATGTGAAGTCAGAGGTTCCTGTGGGCCTGGAGCCCATTTCGCCTTTAGACCTAAGGACGGACCTCAGGATGATGATGCCTGTGGTAGATCCTGTCGTTCGTGAAAAGCAACTACAGCAGGAGTTACTTCTCATCCAGCAGCAGCAACAAATCCAGAAGCAACTCCTGATAGCCGAGTTTCAGAAACAGCATGAGAACTTGACCCGGCAGCACCAGGCTCAGCTTCAGGAGCACATCAAGGTAGCAAATGTTTTTTTGTCTCTGACCTTACTCAGGGCATCTTCATAATGGTGGGCACAGCAATGCCCATACGAACACTGAGGGGAGTTCCACTGTGATTAAGACATGGATCTATGACTTGAAGGGTATTGTAATTGTACTAGTGAAAACTTTGGGTAAGTACCTGTTAAAAACATGCTTTGCTTCTTAAAGGACCACTTCTGTGTCCTCTACCTTGTAGAGTCAGTAGTGGGGAATAGTAACTTCCCTCCCTAGCTCTAGATTCTCTTCTACATGATTTTATTCATTTGCCCCATCTTCTCTCCACTAAGGACAACCACAAGCCTGGAAAGACCCAATTTATATTTATTGAGAAACTGCAGATGCTACTTGCCAAAAAGGATAAGTCACGTTATGTGAAGAGAGAGCCTTTTTAAAATAATCTTTGATCTATAAATAGGTGTTCTAAGTATGTCCTAAACTTTGCTTCAGAAAAAATTACATACTGTATTACATTCAAAATAATAGCATAATAAAAAGCTCAAGGGAGTTATATATGGGTCAACTGGTACAAATATTTTTATAGAGAGTAGATAAGAATTTATTGAAAGAATTTGGGGCATAGTTGACAATTTAAGACTCAAGTTGTTTAAATTATCCAATGATAAATAATATCCATAGGTCAGAATTTTTTTATGATGGCCTATTATCAGATTATTTTATATGTGTCTAGTTTTTATTTTTTTCTTTTGTGTCTTCAATGATGTTAGTTTAGTTTTACTTGTAAAGTATCTTCCAACTTTTTGACAAAGGCATTTGAAAACAAATGCTACTTTAGTCTATGTGAATATTTAATTTGAATTTACTATGTCAGTAAGATAAAAGTAGCAAATATTTATAATTTATTTTTATATCGAACTCCTTTAAAGATGACTTCAATATGTGGTAACTTATTAATATAATAAATTTTATGTTATATCCTATCATATTTTGTGATATTGTATTTTGGTACTTAATCTATTAATTGATCATCAAGTACAAGCAGCTCATTGATGTAGGGTTAATATAGATAACAAATCTATGTTAATACTGTATAATTTTACCCTATAAATATTACAGTGTGTGAGAAGGCTATCTCCTTTCCAATGTTCCTTGTTTCCCAAGCTACTTTCTTAGCCTGGAAGGCCTATCTTATTTTTCTAAACAGGCTCTTTTACTTGATATTAAATATAATTTTTTACTTTTACTAGTGAACTTTACTAAAATAACCCTTGCATATTATTGATCTATAAGATACCTTAAAAATAAGAGTGAGGATTTTCTTTTGGGCCCCATATGGAATCAGTAGCAAATGACTATATTCTGAAGTATGAATAACCTTCATTTAGTTTATAGACTTAATTTTGAATGAATACTGAAGCATTATTTTAATTTGAAATATGAAGCAATAATAGGAACATTGATGTCTAGATCCCTTTCTTCACATTTTCCTGGTATGTTAGAATGGCAAAGATAAATAAGTAAAATTTACATTCTTCATCATACTTTAAAGATCTAGGAAATATGTAGTTCATTTTGCTGCTTTATGTGAATTATGCTGCCCTGAATATGGGACAGTACTGATAAATTACTGCTTTAGATACTTCTTTCATTTATATTTGATGCCTTCTATAGCAGGAAAATCAATATAAATTTTTTAGTAAGTAATTTATTTAATTTTACTAAAAAGTTAGTAATAGTAAACAGATAATTATTTATTCCTTTCATATAAGCAAAATGATAGTGTTTATTAAAATTATAAAAGAGCTAAAAGAAATGTTTAGTTTTTAAAATGATTTTCCAAAGTAATAAGTCATTTTTCCCTAAACTGAAGACAATAATTAAAATCTCTTTTTAAGATTGGGAAGTTTTGTACTTTTTAAAAACTTACCTTACTGTATTTTGTTATGATTTGTACTGGTAAAACTAAAATTGATGCTTTTAATAGTCATTTAAATTTTATTTTATAAGGAAGACATAGTACATTGATTTAATTATTCAGGATATTCATAAAATTTAAAGTTCATGTGCAATTTAAAATAACCAACTATTAGCTATTTGAATTAGCTAACAGTTAAACTACTATTAGCTTTTTGCCTCTGTGGCTTCTGTAATAACCAACAATTTGTTGAGTTAGGTGCTGTTATCCCATTTTTCCACATACTAATGAGTTAGAAAAATATAATGTAACTTTTCCAAGACTACACTGTCAGTAAGTAGTTACCCCCAGGCTTACAGTCTTGCCTGGTCTGCTCCTAAGTTACCCTGCCTCTTTCCTAGGTCAGAATATTTGGAAATGGAGGGGTAAAATTTTATTTTTTGTATTGTTTTAGTTCTCATTCCTGTGAATTTTGATAGTGAATAGTAGGCAATTAAATTGTGTGCATTCTAGATTCGTAAGAAAGATTAACGTTTATATACATTGGGGTTTTGAGTAAAGCATTGAATGAATTAGACCAATCCCAGTATCTGTGTAGAGTTAACACTAGGCAGAGTTTAAGTATATGATTTCTTTTACTGAAAGGAATATCTAAAAACATCCATTAAAGGACTGGTATGTCAAGGCCAAAACACCAAAGATTTTAACTTGAAGCGGAATCAGAAATGCTCTAGCTGTCCTGGGTATGTTAGGGCTATTATGATTGACATACAATGTTAGCTTCTTATTGCTCCTGCGTGATTCTCATGCCATTACATATATCTTTTTATTTTTATTTTATTACTTTTTGGCTTAAAATTCAGGATTTTAAGTACCATTCTAATATAAAAAAATTACTAATTTCATTAGTATTGAAAGTTACAAATATAGTTGGAGAATCCTTTATCTGAAATGCTTGGAACCAGAAGTGCTTTGGATTTTGGATTTTTTCAGATTTTGGGATATTTGCATATATATACATAATGAGATATCTTGGGCATGGGACTCAAGTCTAAACATGAGATTCATTGGTTTCATATACACCTTATAAACATAGCTTGAAGGCAGTTTTATCAAATATTTTTAACAATTGTATGCATGAAGCAAAGTTTATATGTGTTGAACCATCCTAAAACAAAGTCACCTTAGCCACTCATGTGCATAATCTGTAGTTGTTTAGCATCACGATCATTACTGATTCTGAATGTGGGGGTCTTGCTCTTAGCACATCGGCCTGGTTGTGTACCATTTTATTAACCATTGTGGGTGTTCTTGTGTGGGGGAATCTGGATGTGTGCAGAAAATGTATATCACAATTGAAGAGGGTAGGAAGGGTCTTTTTTTTCCTTGGGGGTGCTGAATATACTGTGTGTTGTGCCTGTGTTTTGACTTTGATCTGTCATCTGAGCTTAGATGTGAAATTTTCCATTTGCAGTATTATATCAGTGCCCTAAAAACTTCAGATTTTTGAGCATTTTGAATTTTCCAAAATAGGGATGCTAAACCTATAGTAATAATACCGTATAAACTCGAGTATAAGCTGAGTTTTTTCGGCACAAAATTTGTACTGAGTTCGGGTTTTTCGGCACAAATTTTGTGCCGGAAAAACCTGGGCTTATACTCGAGTATATACGGTAATTAAAATCAGTATGATTCGAACTTAAAAATGAAATGTTATGTCAATTTTAAACATGAGGCATGAGAGAGATTATTCTCTACCTTACATATTAGGAACTAAAGGTCTGAGTAGTCTAATAACTCATCCATACATATTATCTAGTAATGTCAGAGCCTAAGAACTCAAGGTCTTTAATTTTTCCTCAGTGAGAAAGTTTACTATACTTCATAGACATATAATTTCTAGTCTGAAAGGAAACTGATACTTCAAAATGGCTATTAAGAATGTTTCATATTTATGTTTGTTATTCATTGTTCAAAAATTAATTCAAGGGATTCAGAAAGCCAGACAATAGTGCATTAAAGTGCACTTTTGTGGAAGTGAATTCTTCTTGACCAATGTCTCTAGTCTAAAGGCTTTTGTGTGCTGAATGAAAGAATAAGACATTTGCTATTTTGAGTGAAGACCCTAATATGCGTATATAGATTGCATTGGTCTATTGAGAACGTTCTTTGTAAGTTTTCAAAATTTTTAGCATCCATTTATTTCAGGTAGAGTTTCTCCAGCTTAACTTATATCACACCATTATATTTGCTTTGGTTACTTTTCTGCCTTTTCTCAGGATAAGAACTGAAGATTTCACTTGTTTGTTTATAAAATGAAAGTTTTTTTTATAAAATACACTTCTAGGCAGTCCCTACCATTGCCTCTTTTAATATATTTTATATAAAATATATTAAAAGCAAGCTTATTAAGAGAACTAAAGACTTAATGGATAGAAACTGGAAGACATGAGTGCATTGGGTAATTATTTTTGTTAGGGAGGCACAGGTAATGGAGCTGCCTAAAAACTTGCTTGTTGATTACATTAGGACCATCATGGCATCAGTCAGTTGTCTTCAGGTTACAACAACTTACAGAAAAAGTGGGTAAAAATATAAACTAAATATAAACAAATTCCAAAAACTCATAACATTTCAATTTTGGTCTATGAAACCTAAAGAAATTGCACACTCTCATGTCTTTCTCTTCTCGCAAGTTGCAACAGGAACTTCTAGCCATAAAACAGCAACAAGAACTCCTAGAAAAGGAGCAGAAACTGGAGCAGCAGAGGCAAGAACAGGAAGTAGAGAGGCATCGCAGAGAACAGCAGCTTCCTCCTCTCAGAGGCAAAGATAGAGGACGAGAAAGTAAGAGGCACCAGGGTAAAAGATGGACTCTCTTCCCTCATCTTTAGCTGATCATCATTCAGAAATAAGCCTGACAAAGCGTGGAATTAAACTTGTTGAAATTGTCTGTGTTTAATTAGAACAATAAACTATAGACCCAACTATAAGGTTCTGACATTCACATATCAGCCAGCTCTCTGCATTCAATGTGCCCAGCACTGTTTGGCAAAGATGCTAATCTTTGTTTTTTTGAACCTTAAAAATAATGTTATTCTACAACAATATAGTGTAGGCTATTCTATTTAATAATAAACTTACGCCCATTTCTCCTCACTATGTCTTCTTTCTTCCTGCCCACATAATAATTACTCTGTAAGCTATGCCTTTCCTCCAATTAGTTTCTGCATACTCAAACTTCGGGAAGATTTAAGGCAGAGCACTTGTAAAAGAACCATCCACAAGAGGGAGACAGATCCAAATAATTCTCCTGTATTAGGTCAGTTCAAAATCAGGTCGTAGCAAGATTTAAAATTTTCTGACTTGAACTGGAATTGTCAGCAATATTTATTTTTTTAATGCTCAGAGTGGTTTTAAAAAGTTAAGTTTTTCAAACTAGCAACTCAGAAAAGGTCGTTTTAATGTATTTACAGGATCTAAAATGTATCTAATCCCCCCAGATTCTTGATTATTAAAAAGCAGTGTTTTGTTTCTAAGCAATATTTTTTAAACTCCAGAAAAAGTATTATTTCTGGGAATTCCCTTTTTGCAAAAGCAATTAAAGAAGGTCTTTTGAAAATTGGCAGTTTAAGCAGTAGTCTCAAAGCATTACTATGCTATTTTCTAAAGCCTATCTAGCCTGTGGTTTCTTCTTTTAGTAGGAAAAGTTCACATGCTGTGTGACCAGTGATGTTACTGCTTAATTTTTGCTAAGTGTTCTAGAAGCATGAGAGGACAAAACTCACAGTCAACATCTGTTTCTGTGTGCGCATGTTTCAGGAGCAGTAGCAAGTACAGAAGTAAAGCAGAAGCTTCAAGAATTCCTATTGAGTAAATCTGCAACGAAAGACACTCCAACTAATGGAAAAAACCATTCCGTGAGCCGCCATCCCAAGCTCTGGTACACGTATGTTCAGCCTTTGACTGTTTTCATTCCCAGTGGTAAAGAGCATAGGTTCTGTATTTAGCCGGCTGGGTGCAAATCCTAGGCCTGCCTTTTCTCAGCTGTGTGGCTATATACTAATAATAGTATATGCCATCTACGATTGCTGGGATGGTCCTATGAAATAATGTGGTAAAGTACACAGAGATAGAACTGCCTAGTAATGTTAAAATTCATCATCTTGAGGACAAGGAAGTATATATGTTCTTTGATGAATGAGTAACTGTCAAATCTATGGTGGGGCATAAAAATTAATTCGTATTTTTCTATTCTTAAATGCTGCACTTGATAACTAAAGACTTGAAAGATTGTGATTTGATTTTACTTGGCTTAGTAAAATAGAGGTCAGAGTTATTTTTGAAAGTCCAGAAGACTTTTGACTGAATTAAGGAGAAAAAAAAAAAAAAAAAAAGAAGGAAGGAAGGAGGATAAAGGAGCATAGGGAAGGGAGAGGACAAACTGCTAAATAAATAAATAAATCAAAGATGTCAGTGAAGAGTTTTCCCCTGTCCACCTCACTCCATTTCCTACCACCCAGTAAAATATTAGTCTGGTTTCTGACCTTCAAAGCTGACAACATAATGTACTGTGGTATTATAAGTTTTATGGAACTATATTCCCCCAAGTCCAGTAAAGAGATATTATGCAATGCATAATTCTTTTTGTAAAATAAGAAGGATGTGGTGTATTTAAAGATCAGTGTGAGGAACTGATAGGCAAATCATGTATGGATAATAGTCTTATAGATAATAGTTTCATTCCCCTCATAAATGTGTTTGCTAAGTGACCATAACCTTTTACATTTAACGTACTTTTTTAATCCCTGTATCAGCAAGGATAGGTAGGACATAGCATTTGATTACTCCCTTGTAATGAAGTTGTAGGCATCCCAGATTTCTGTTTAAAAAGTGACTGTAGTTAAAAGCCTATTTTATAGTCATCTGCCCTTTTATGCATTCCTCCCTCCCCCAAAAAAGGTAACAGGAAGATTCCAGAATGTTTTGTAAGTACTTTTTAACAATTTGCATTATTTCTATCATATACGTTAGCTGACTTGAGAAACTAATTTCTGAAAAAAATTTTAAGTGTTCTAACAACAACACAAAGTATTTAAAAAGAAATATCATTTTGTTATCTAAAATTACACAATTTATAAATAATAAATAATTCCTCGAAAATTAAAGCCTGTTTTAAGAAAAGATAATGACTTTTTGTTACAAGGAACAACTACATAGGACCTGAAAACAACTTATCAGCTGAAAATTCTTTAGCAGCTCTCTTGGGCATATTAAACATGGTTCTCACATGTACTTAGCAATCCTGTCTTGTTTTTACAGAATTGAACTTCATTAGTGTCCGATTCCAGATAACTATAAATCATTAATTTATGGAATCTGAATTTATTACCATTTTTTTCCAGTTGTAGCTAGATGAAACATCGTTAAACCAATAAATTCTTGAGAATGTATGATTCAAATAAATAATACTGGTAGATCAGTCATTGTAGTGATGCCCACTGTCATAGTTTTCCTTATATATAATAATTGTAGGTGTTTATGTCCACTGGATAGTCACTGTTCAGTCCTAAATTCTCCGGTCGCAGCATTGCATCTCTTTCATTATATTTCCTAAAGAAAAAGAAAACTTTAAAAAATGGGTTTCATGTTGAAGAATGTGATCTCCACTCTATGCTATTGGAACAGCTATCAAAGTCAGGAAACCTTAAGCTATTGGCACCATGCTCTCTTTTTGGTAAAAAAAAAAAAAAAAAAAAAAGCTACTCTAATAGACTTGCTTTTATCATCTAGCAATTTTTAAAAATGAAGTCCTTTTATGTATTTACTTTTACCTTGGTTGTTCTACATTGTTGGCTGAAAAAAAAATTAAGATGATGACTTTTCCCCTCATTTGGGCTCTTAAGAAAACATAACATGATCTCAGATTATCAAAAGGTCAGGCTCTTGGTAAATTCTTCTAGTGAAGCAAGCTTTTCTGTGTGACCATATGTCCACTGTGTAGTGGTCATTCTTAGGAATCCGTCATCATTCCATAATATACTGCTGCAAGGAACTCAGTTACTGTGGTTTGTATAAACTAAGAAGAAAGAACATAGACACAGCTGAGGCGCATGTATAGCATGTCTAACTGATTGTTGCTGACCAACATGCAGTGAAAACTTCAGAGTAAATCATGAAACTTTTTTGTCCTTTTAGGGCTGCCCACCACACATCATTGGATCAAAGCTCTCCACCCCTTAGTGGGACATCTCCATCCTACAAATACACATTACCAGGAACCCAAGATGCAAAGGATGATTTTCCCCTTCGAAAAACTGGTAAGTTGTTTTAACACAAACCACACTTACTTTTCTATAACATACCTGTACTTTCATTTTATCACCCCTCTAGAGAAAAATCAAGGATCTGAATCATAGATAGTATACCCTCTCCACCCCTGTCCCCAGCGTAAACAAACATGCTACCAAGCACATGTGCCCACTTTCCCTTGCCACTTGCATACATACCCCTACTTGATTTCTCCATCAGTTGATTCGCTGTATAATCAGAGTACCTTTTTAAATTGAAAATTTTATCTTATTTGGATTTTAGCCAAGTTATTTTCATATTAGCAGTAAAGGGTAGAATAAAGAAAAACATAAATTTCATTTCTCAGAAAATTTAACTCTTCCCTTTAAAGACCTGTATAATTTTCTCCCTGTATTTGTTTTTCTACTGAGCCTCAACTATTTACTACAGCTGTGGAAATAAGAAACTTCTTTCTTTTTAAAAATCTTAAATTTTAATTATGTGGCGAAAACAGGTAAGGCCAAGGCTACTTCTGAGTAAGTGACTTGCCTAATGTCTCATGGATTATAGGAGAACCCAGAGTGAAGATTTGTACCTAATAGTCTCAAGTAGTTACATTAAATGTTGTGTAGGGGAAATAGCACAATGAAGCTTCTATTTGGAATTTCATAAATACTCCAGAGGCTGTAAGGCCTGTGTTTGTGTTTTTTTTCTACTCTTTTTTTTTTTTTTTTTTTTTTTTTGAGTACTCTGATATTTGCCTATTTAATGTGTTATTTGGTCTTACTGCTATAACAGATATGTTTAAATTTAGCTAGCTGTACACATAAATAGCATTTATGTACGTTCTTTTCCACATTTTATGCTGTTTTTCAAGTATAGTTCTTTAGATAGTAGTACAATTTAACATTTTTTATCTCCATAATTGATCCGAAAAGGTATTCATAGCACATTATTTGGTCTACTGTATTTTACTCAGTTCTGTTTAAAGAAGTATAGATTTATTTCATTTATATGTGAAATCTACAGAGCAAAAATGATTTCAAATACTTACATTCATTTTCCAAGTAATTTTGAATAGTTAAAATGGCTATAGACAACAAAAACAAATGCTGACACTATTTTCTGTTGTGTAATTTACCTGTTGCATAATGAAGATTTAGAAAATAAAATAATTATGAATAAGAATTTATTATCCACTATCTAGCCCACACTGTACCAGGCAATGGCAAAGTACTGCAAAGCAACCTGTGCCTTTATATATTTATAGCCCCCAAATTTTTGTATTTCTGCTAAAAGATGATGAGTCTTATAAAATAATAGAAGGCTGTGCAAAGGCAAGAATGATTGTGTTTTATGTAGTTGCATCAGAATTTCACACATTACCTGTAGATTCTCAGATTGTCTTTCTTATAAATAAACTTCTCCGGGATAAAAGGAAGAAAGCAAAGAGTGAGCCTCTATGTATTTCTAAAACATGGAGTACAGTTTATGAAAATCGATCCTTAAAGGACATGAGTCTTAGAATGTGAGGACTTTGATCTGCAGTTTTGACATTTAGTTAGACCAGTGGCATGAGTAGGAACTATTGAAAAAGATTATGTGGATATTGCCTGAGGTCTCAGGGCAGTGGCTGCCATTCAAAAGCCCAAGGAGTCACTAAAAGGAAAGAAAACACGGAGTCCTCTTATGGCGGGAGGTTACTGATGAGTGATACAGTTACATTCACGGAGAAAGACTGCCATCCTGCTGAGCACACGGCCTTTGAATATATCCTTACCACTGGGAGATTGAAAACTGACTGCAGAACTGATACTGATTTTGAAAAGATGTGGCATTTGGGACCAGGAAGCATCCAGAAAGAAAATCTGATCTTTTTCAATACTTAAGGACAAGTACTAAAAACTCACACTTTGTATGCTACTGTTTCCATGAGAACAGCTTAAGATTTTTCCTCTATGAAGAATAAATAACAAGCTGTTAATTTATTCTCATAGAAATTCTCAGTCTGCAATCAAGTTAAAAAAGAAATCCTAAACAGGATTTATATTAAAAATTCTTATTCAAATCTGTACAAATACACAAGACATTTTCTGTGCCTGACTTTGTGAAATATAATAATAGTGAAAATCCCTGGTCTTTTCTAGTAGCGTATTTTCTGTATTTACCCAATATTTCACATTTCTTCCTTTGATATTGAAAGTCTGATATTTATGAAGTGTCAAGCTGCTGATCTGTAAAACCAAACATTTTCAAGCATTATAGCAATGAAGTTCTTGAATGGCTGTTAATACTTTAATATCTCTATAGGGGTTTCAAAATATTCCTTAATTCAGTTCCCATTGTTTTAAGAAAAGCATGATATAATTAAAAACAGATGGTTTCAACATGCTATCTAAAATACTTAAAGATACCCTTCATTAATTACAAAACAGGCAGAACTCCTTCAACTTGTATAAATAGTATAGTCCATTTGGTGTATCTCCAATTCCATTGTGAGAAAAGTTAGACATATATTTACACTGAAGAGCACTGAAATATTGTCAAATAATTTTTACTTCAGCATTTATAGTGAAATTGCATTTTAGTGGTCAAAGTTCATAATGAAAAGAGTAAACAAGATAAATTTTACCACAATAAAACATATGTGATGATTAGGGAAACCGTTTAAGATAACTTCTGTGTAAAACTACATCATACTAAATGAAATCCAGAATAGTGTCACTGAACATATAGCAGAGACATCAGTGCAGCTATTGCAGATAGAGTTATGCTTTTCTACTAGGGCTGATTGTAAACCTGGTTGTCATTTGAATTTTGTTGAACTCAATCTTAGATTTAAAAGAAGTTGTTAAATCAGTGTATTCTATATCTTTAGATCACTATATAATGCTTAATGCTTTTTCTTTTAATCGTATCTCATTAGTAAATTGCCAACATGTATTAGCCAGATTTAAGAGAGTAAAACGGGAAAGCAGAGTTAGAGAAACCCTAATGACCTTAAATTGATTAAGGTAGCCCCAGGGGTGTCCCTTACGCAGTGAGCACTATTTGGAACCTCTCTTGACCTTTTAGGACCTTGCCCAGATAGTGATAACCCAGAAACAGCCAACCACAGAATTCTCATTTGTCTGTAGGAAAGCTGACCTTTGTCATACAAAGTGGACCTTTACTTCCTTCCCCTTAGGAGAATCATAGCTTCCCCTGGAATTTGGACATTTTAGAAACGTCAGAATAACATTAATTTTGGGATTTAATCATGCTCATTTCTAATTCATTTTTCTCGTAAATGTAGGATTTGAATGTCTGTTGACCCTTTTACAACAATGATCATCAAAGACTTTACATAATTGATCTTGAAGTTGAGAATAGCATCACTGTTTTTAATTTTTATATTTATTGCATACACGTAAAGTAGCACTTCCTTCTGGAATTACACTTTATGATTCCTTTTGTCCCATGATATGTGTGTTGATATGGAAATTTGGAATATTTTATTAAACTTAATGCTTTGGCTGAAAATACCATTGCTGTATAGTGATGTTTTTCCCTTATAGAGTACACTGGTGGACTGATAATAAACTATTACGTAGAAAGAGAAAGCTTCTGGTCTAGACACTTTCAAAATAGTACACATTTCTCACAGAGATACTGCATATGTGGTAACTTTGAACTGACCTTCAAAACCATTTGAATTGGATTCTATTCCAGTGAGTGTGTGCATATGTTTCATAAAATATTGTGGTAAAAATTTCTAGAGGTTTTATGCTCCATTATATTACCGAGGTCTTACCCAGTGAATTTTGCCTTTCTTTGAATGTTATAGTCTTTCCATTTAATACTCCTGAACAAAGTGAGCTGGCTGGCTAGATTAACCTCTTAAAGTGCACAAGCCATATAAAGCTAGGCGTGGGCTAATAAGACTGTTCCAGCCTCACTGAAATATTCGTTTTTAATGGTCAGCAACACTATAATAAGACTCAAAGATGGAAGGGGTCCAAACATAAGTTAAGGTTTTGGAAGGCCAATGACATTTTCCACCATGAGTAAATTGGAAAGACATCATAGATGAGATATACAGTTTTATAAATCTCCCCTCAGTATAGCAGTCAGTAGTTATATTGTGGTACCTTGGTGACCTATTCAAGTTATTATAATTTAAGATTAACACAAGGAGATTGTTTAATGGTTTAAAATCTGTACCCACCTCTACTTCAGTCTCTTTGTTATACACAAACACATGCAATGGGCCCACATGAGTATCACACATTTCTGCAAACATGGCACTGAGATAGCATTTAGGTTTATAAAAACATTTGCTCAAAATCTTATTCCAGATTGATAAACACTGGAGCATTACTTGGATTGTTGTGACTAATCTTGCTTAAAATTATTGAACTACTTTCCTTCTAATACATGTTGTACTGGTTTCCCAGGATTGGGAAGCATTATGGTACTGTCATGCAGGCCTTGAATTCACACATATTAATTTGAAATCTGTATCCTCAATCTTGTGTGATTAATTTAATGTCTCCGGAACAGGATTGTTCTATAAAATGGGAATAATAATTGTATTTGATTCACACAGTTATTTTGAGGATTCATTTAAATAATGCATGTAAAGCACTTAGGATCATGCCAAGGATTTAGGGTGTGCTTAATCTTGACTTTCTTTCCACTTGATAAGGAATCAAGCTTCCATCTGGTAAAAATAAATTCTTTTGTTTTGGAAGGTCTTTATAAAGTCTTATATTCCTCCACCTTTATTGATAAAAGAAGTAAACTAAGGACAAAATAGTAAACATTCTCATTTTTTAAGCTATGTGAAACTAGCGAGGCTAATGTCAAAATGGGATAAAGGTCTTAATGTTAATTTTGCATATTGCCTGCATATCAGAGCTCAGTCTAGTGTTCAAACACAGCAGCAGGTCCTCTATCTGTGGTCCCAGCTGCTCAGGAGGCTGAGTCAGGAGGAGGCTCTGTGCTTATTACTAGGGCTAAATAGAGTTTTAATTTCTGCTGATGATTTCATTTTTTAAGTTAATAGACTTTAATTTTTAGAACAGTTTTAGATTTGTAAAACAATGGAACAGATAGAATACAGCCTCTATATTGCCATCTCTCCCCATCACCACCACCCCCAAGTTTCTGCTTTTTCAACATCTTGCTTTAGTGTTGTATATTTGTTGCAATTAATGAACCGCTATCAATATATTAGTATTAACATAGCACAGCCATATTTGTTAAAGTTTATTCTTTGTGTTGTGAAGTTCTGTGGATTTAAAAATATGCATAATGTTGTATCACGAATCTACCACGACAGTAGAGATAGTTTCACTGCCCTAAAAATCCCCTAAGAATGCTCCACTTATTCATCCCTTTCCCAACCTGAATCTCCCATAACCACTACTTTTTTACTATCTCCATAGTTTTGCCTTCTGCAGGATGCTATATAGTAAATAGCCTTTTCAGACCAACTTCTTTTATTTGGCAACATGCTTTTAAGATTCCTCCATATCTTTTTGTGGCTTGAAGCTTCTTTTTTTTAATCACTAAATAAAATTCCATTATATGGATGAGCCACGATTTGTTTACCCATTTACTTAGTGAAGGACATTTTTGTTGCTTCAAAATTTTGGTGCTTACGGAATAAAGCTGCTATAAACGTTGGTATGCAGGCCTTTGTTATGGACATATTTTCAACTTCATTGGATAAATACCTACCAGGGTGTTAGCTGGATTTTATGGGAATGCTATGTTTAGTTTTGTGGGACTGTTAAGCTGTCTTCCAAAGTGGCTGTCCCATTTTGCATGCTTACCAGCAAAGTATCAGAATTCCTGTCACTCCACATACTTGCGAGGATTTGGCATTTTCAGCCTGAATTTTTTGGATTTTGGCCATTCTCATGGGTATGTGATGATTCTTCATTGTGGCTTTAATTTGTAATCCTCTAATGACAAGTGAACCTGAGCATCTTTTTATAAGCTCACTTGCCATCTCTGTTTCTTCTTTGGTAAGGTGTCTGTTTTGATGATTTCTACATTTTTCACTAGGGTGTTTATTATTGTTGAGTTTTAAGAGCATTTTATGTATTTTGAATATAAGTCCTTTATTAGGTGTTTTACAAATATTTTTCCTCAGTCTGTGGTTTATCTTTTTAATTCTCTAAGCAGTGTCTTTCTCAGAGCAGAAGATTCTAATTTTAATACCGTTGTCTCAAAAAATATCAGTATTTTTTTGCATGGATTATGCTTTTAACTTTCTATCTAAAAACTCATTGCTAAACCCAAAGTCACCTAGATTTTCTCCTATGTTGTCTTCTAGACGTTTTACAGTTGTACATTTAGACCTGTAATCCATTTTGAGTTAATTTTAGCTAAAGGTGTAAAGTGAATCTTTGTCTAGATTCATTGGCTTTGCATATGAATGTCCAACATTGTCAGTGGAGTTAATCAAGTAGACCATCAGTTCTTCTGCATCAAACTGTCTTTAGTTCCTTTTTGAAAGATTACTTGACTATATTTGTGTGGGTTAATTTCTGAATGCTTTATTCCACTCCATTGGTCCATTTGTTCTTTTGCTAATCACACACTGTCCTGGTTACTGTTGCTTTACTGTAACTCCCCAAGTCGAGGGTCCTCTTCAGTGTTGGCTCTTCTGAGTCTTGCCTTTCCATCTCAACTTAGATCTGTTTATTGATGTCCACCAAATAACTTACTGTGATTTTGATTGAGATTGTATTGACTTTATACATTAGGTTGGAAAGAATTTTCATCTGAACAATAATTGAGATTTTCTATTTAAATAATTCTTCTTTTATTTAGAACTTCTTTGATTTCTGTCATGAAAGTTTTGTAACTTTTCTCATATAGATCCTATACATCACTTGTTATATTTATACTTAACTGGTTTGGGGGGAATTAATACACATTTTAATGTATTTTACATTTTAAATTCTGATGGTTCATTGTGGGTATATAGGTAAGTAGTTAATTTTTATATATTAACTTGCACACACTTGGTGTAATTGCCTTTTTTTTTTTTTTTTTGACAGAATCTTACTCTGTCATGTAGGCTAGAGTGCTGTGGCATGACAGCTCACATCAACCTCAAAATCCTGGGTTCAAATGACCCTCTTGCCTTAGCCTCCCAAGTGGCTGGGACTGCAGGTGCCTGCCATGCTATCTGGCTAGTTTTTTTATTTTTATTAGAGATGGAGTCTTGCTCCTACTCAAGCTGGTCTCCAACACCTGAGCTCAAGCAATCCACCCACCTTGGCCTCCCAGAATGCTGGGATCATAGGTGTGAGCTACCACACCCAGCCTATAATTGCTTATTAATTCCAGGAGGTTTTAGTTGTTGCAGTCCTTGATTCTTTGGGATTTAATAACGTGATCTGGGAACAAAAGCCATACCGTTTCTTCATTCCCAGTCTGCATAGGTTTTTTGTTATTTTCATGTCCTATTGCATTGGCTCAAAAATTCTGTGAATGTTGAGTAGCAGAGATAAGAGGAGACCTCCTTGCTAGGTAGTTGATGCCAGGGTGGAAGGCATATTGATTCTCATGTGATGTTAGCTGTAGATTTTATGTCTGTGTTTCACAGTAAATTAAGGACTTCCCCATATTTCTAGTTTTTTGAAAGTCACCATGAATTAGTTTTATAATTTTTCAAATGCCTTTTCTGCATCAATTGATATGATCTTTGTTTTTTTAAAGCAGCTGAAGTGAGGGATTACTCTAACCAATTTTCAAGTGATGAATCAGTCTCATCTACCTGGAATAAATCCCACCTGCTTGTGTTGTGTAATACATTTCATGCATCTTTGGATTTAACATGCTAATATTTTGTTGAAGATTTTAAAATCTATGTCATGAGAGAAATTGATATCTGGTTATTTTTGTAATGTCTTCATCTGATTTTGGTACTATGTCAATAGTGCCTCATAGAAAGATTTAGAAAGTATTCCTGGGTTTTTGTTTGTTTGTTTGTATTGTTTTGTTTTGTTTTTGAAAGAGATTATAGAGTAGTAATATAATTTCTTTAAATGTTTGCTAAATTTATCAGTGAAACCATCTGCACTGGCTGCTTTCGTTTGGGGAAGGTATTAATTTTTTATTCATTTTCTTTCATCAGGAAAGTGTCTATTCAGATTATCTGTTTTTCATATGTGTTTGAGCAGTTTGTTTTTCAAAGAATTGGTCTGTTTCATCTATTTTCAAACTTGTGAGCATAGAGTTTTTCAAAATATTCCTCCTTTTAACTTCCATAGGATCAATAGTTATGCCTTCCCTTTCACTTCTGATGTTAATAAATTTTATCTTATCAGTTGATTTTTTTTCTAAGGACCAGTTTTTGGTTTTCTTGGTTTTCTGTATTTATTTCCTGGCTTCAATTTTATTGATTTCCTCATTAATTTTAATGTTTCCCCCTCTGCCTGCTTTAGGCTTATATTGCTCTTCATTTTTCCTAATGTGTACCCTGTTGATCTAGTGGTGGTAAAGTGCCAGGCAGGAGAGGAGTTCTGTGACCTTATGATTAAATCATTTCTTCTTTTTTAGTGAGCCCGAGTCTGTGTCCTATGACCACCAGAACCATTTTTTAGCTTTTTTTATTCCCCTCAACAATGCTAGAGGGGTCTGGGATTGACTACCTGCCCCTTCCCTGAGGTCATATAAAACTCTGTAAAATACTTTCCCTTGGGTGGCAGGTTTTTGTCATGAAGAATGCTCTGGATATATTTCAAAATGGTTATTTTTCCCCTGGGTGCATTTCAGAATGGCTACTTTTCTCCCCCGCCTGTGCCCTGCTCCCTGCCTTCTCTTAAATAGGAGGAGATTTTTCTCTGATTTTTACTTAGAGAACCTAGTTGAGTTCCTGGAAGTAAACCCATGGAAGTGTAGAAGGTCCCTTAAGACAGTGCCCCTTGAGTTTTTAACTCTCAAGCTTACCCTTTAAAATGTTTCTACCAGTTACTGGCTCCAAGTAGCTTCTACTTCCAGTAAGCTGAACTCAGCTATTTTCTGCCTTCTCCTCCCCCTCCAGATTTTGGTGTGGCAGCTTGTGCGCTAAGATCTTAGTTCTCTGATGGATCTAAGAGATCCAAAATTTTGGATCCAAAAATCCAAAATTTTGATTTTTAGTTTGCTCAGCATTTTACTTGTGATGGGAATGGGAATGAAGATTTCCAAGGTCTTTATATGTTGGAGATGAAACCAGAAATTAGCCATTGACTTTTCAACATACAATACATTAAAAATAAATTTTAAGCCCAACTTTTAATTTTTAGGGGTGAAGATTCATATTTAAGCAGTTTTATAAATTAATGATTATAGCCTTTTCTTTTTAAGATTATAATCAGTGGTTGACTCTCCTTAGCTTGGTCAGGATTCACAAGTTCATGTGCTAAAAACAGAGTAAACAGTAAAATACTTTAAAGTCACAATTTGAAAATGCTATACTTTATACTAAATTCTTTTGTCCAGTGATATATTCTATAATGTTTTTATTCTATACCTTCTTTTATATGTCATCTTTGTCTTTGCTCCTTAATGGAAATGAACACTCCATTGTTTATTACTTTGAAAATAAGTTTGATAAAATAATGAGTTGGTCCAGCCTATAAAGTGTGCTTTAGGGAAGACTTGGAAATTGCAAGGACTTTTTTGTCTGTATTTGTCATACTTTTATCATAATATCAAACCTTGTAGATTTGGTAAAGTAAGAAAATCAAAACAATCATTGGCCCTCCAAAAACGAGAAATTTCTGCTCCTTCAAAAAATAGGATTTACTGGGTGGCGCCTGTGGCTCAAAGGGGTAGGGCACTGGCCCCATATGCCAGGGGTGTGGGGGTGGGATGGGTTCAAACCCAGCCCTGGCCAGAAACTGCAAAAAAAAAAAAAAAAAAAAATAGGATTTACTTTAAAATGGAATTTTTTACTATTTAAGTTTCTTTCAAACAAAGGCTTTTTGATGGAGTTAGATTGTAAAAAGTTAGCAATTTAAATAAACCATAATTCATTGATTCTAAGATGCTCATTTTTTAAGCAAACATACATGAAATCTCTGTAGGCCTAATAGATGATATTTATAGTTTATTAGTGTTTTTTATTTTTTTATTGGTATACAAAGTAATTGTGAATGTTACAATTAATTGCTATTTTCCCAACTGTTTCATAATAGCAAAATTCCTTAACATAAATATACAAATTTACAATGAGTAATTTTTCATTTATAAATCATAACAAGCATACTAGAAGTTAATGTTCCTAAGAATCTTTGATGTAAAAGTTAAGTATGGTTAGATTAGAATCGATGAAAAAAGTGATTTAGTTTCACAGTTCAATCAATGAGAAGGTGGTTTTACAGATTTTATATGCAATTTGTATGATAAGTAGTTGAAACTGAGAGCAAGCATTAATTGAGAATTGAGTGATAATTAATCACAATTAATCAGCCTTGTAAGAAGTTTGAAAATTTAACTCAAATTATTTCCTTGTAAAGGAAGCAATTGTGAAAAAGCTAAGGCAGCATAGAAAGACAAAGCATGGGAAATAAGCCTGTGGTTTGGAGTGAGGTAGATAAGGTGGAGGATTCTAGTTTGGCTCTTTGGATTAGAGCTGTGTGACCTCCATCTATGATAGGATTTCTCTAAACCTGTTTTTTCAGATGTCAAGTATGGGAAATATTGCCTTCTATGATTATTGTAAACAATAAAAAATACTGCATGAAAGTTCTCAGCACAGTGCATGACAGATGGCAGTCTCAATACATATTGCCAGGATGAATTGATGAGAATAATCATGGCATTAGTGGTAGGAATTATAGTAGTAACCACCTGATGTAATTATAAAAGAATTGGAATAGCAAAAAGAGATAAGTTCTGGTCTTAACTGTATTACTAATATGACCTGGAGCTAAATGAAAATAGTCCAAATGATCCTAAGATTGTATATGATTTTGAGAATCACTGTTTCTTAAAGAATTTGAAGAACATATAAGAAACAAATGACTCTGCTTTTACATAATTCTATTTCAAATTTATCATAATTATTAACTATAGTAAAGTCTAATGACCTATTTTTCACTCACCATAAAATGCTAAATAGGCAGGACATTCTAGATAAATTGGAATGAGAAATTGGCAAAAAATAATTAAGACTTTTAAAGATTTAACCATCTGTTGCATAATCATAAGGATGATTGAAAAATGCCTCCTAATTTATAATATTCACAACTATAGGCCTGGAAACACTGAAAAAATATTTCACACCAACATGTGCACTTGTATGTCTCTCAAAACATATCTACTGCAATGAACTAAAAGATAAAAAAATAAGGGTTGAAATATTTGTGATTGTATTTTCTTAAATTTTCAGCCAATCTCCTAGTTATTTTGAAAGTATCCTTTATGGGTGGTGCCTGTGGCTCTAAGGAGTAGGTTGCTGGCCCTATATGCTGGAGGTGGTGGGTTCAAACCCAGTCCTGGCCAAAAACTGCAAAAAATAAATAAATAAGAAAGTGTCCTTTATGGGAAGGAAATCTGGGAGGAAACTGTTTCCTTAAGAAATTTCTTCCTATATAAAGTAAAAACACATAACTGTTTATGACAGGACAAATTTTCATCAAGTGGCCTGACTTTTCTTTATGCCCACTAACCTACCCTTTCATAGGACTATCTGCTTTTTATCTTCCTATTTCTATTTTGTTTAAATATTCATATTAATTCTTTTCTACCTATCTACATACAAGATAAATTCAAAGGTCTTTTATAAACCTTCAATCTGACTCGTCCCTTATCTACATATTCATTGTAATTTTTGCAATACATGCTGACAATTATGTCAACTATTAGATATCAGATTTCATAATGTTTTTATCTTGTGCTTCTCAATTTTTATGGTAGAAGTGTCCATGAAGAGAGAACTTGCAATATCTTCAGTCTTCATTTCTTATTTCTCACATTATTCTTAGTTCTAGGCCTAGTTCTAGGTATTAAAGAACCTAATAGACGGAAAAAGGGATTTTTGACATTAAGGAGCTTCCAGTTTTCATAGGGAGGCACATGCCAGAAGTTCCTGGTGGGTTAATCAAGAATTAATTTAGCAGTTGAACCACCTTACTTTTTGAGGAACTGCTATTTCATGTTTTCAGATTTTAAGCATTTTTGAGCAAAGATCCAAACCATCTAAAGAATATAGCTAAGAGAAGACATCGAGGTGTTGATTTTTAAGTTGTAAGCTTTCAGGGTCTTTATTCTGAAATATCTATTAGAATATATATTATATACACACATACACATATATAAAATAATTTTTTTTTTGAGATAGAGTCTTACTTTGTCACCCTCGGTAGAATGCCATTGCATCATATCTCAAAGCAACCTTGGGCTCAATTCTTGGGCTCAAAAAATTGTCTTGCCTCAACTTGCTGCGTAGCTGGGACTACAGGTGCCAGCCACAACGCATGGCTGTTCTTACAATGGTATGATCATGGGGCATCATACATTAGTTTCACAGACCGGTTGCATGGCTGTTTTTAGAGACAAGGTCTCATTCTTGCTCTGGTATTGAAACTGTGAGCTTGGGCAATCCACCCACCTCAGCTTCCCAGAGTACTGGGATTACAGATGTAAACCACTGCGCCCATCCTATTACATGTATCTTTTAAAGTAGGTATGTTGCAGCTTCTATGGCCCTGTATGGCCCTGGTCTTGATCACTGCAGGAAGGAATTAGGTGTGAGGCAGATTAGAAGTCCCAGCTTGCAAGAGGCGGGCTAACCTTGATTGCAGGATAGCCCCAGGCACTTCCTCAGTAACCTTTTATTGAGGCAGCACAAGATAGGTGAGGGGAGTATTAGACAATGACTGCGTACCTAAGGATTGCCATGGGCTCGGGCTCTTTCTCCACAAGGAGCACCAGCAGATGAATCGCCAGGAGGGTCCGCCTCCCTGTTGCAAATCATCTTGCTCAGGTCTTCTGGCTCTTGGCATCCTCTACATTTCCCCCATCTAGTGTATTAAAGGCATTTCCGGATAGGCAAGGGAGAAAATCTGTCATTGGTTATTTCAGCCGTTCTCCTCACTGAGGAGCTTTCCCTCCTGCTAAGTAAAAGAAACGAAAGGGCATATAAGGATAACACAGAATTACATCAACGGAACTAATTCCAGTATAAGGGAAACTATTTTGGCCAAACTAGGTATAGGGGAAAATATGTCCCTTTTGTGCTAATCACCACCCAACTACATGCTATGGGCCCATGACACTTCCATGGGAAGTATTAACCACCACCCGAAGTTATGTTAGGTGGGGAAAGGGTTGTACTGAACTCAGACCCTTTCCAAAGAGCAGTATAACTTTAAGATCAGGTGCCCAACTGAAACAGATATAAATCCAATAAGTGAAATCCTCTTACCTTAGCCTATACCAGTATAACCATTACCTCCAAGCCTGCTGTTCGAGGTCTTTGTTGTCATACTCTTCAAAGGTTTAGAAGATGCATACTAAGCTTACCTGGGGCTTAGTTATTCAGCCCAAACTAACGAAATCCTGTATCAATCTTCCCACTCAGCATAGAATCTCCAACTGCCTCTTAGGGAAATAGGATGCTGACTGTTCTTAACTGCTTCCTGCTGAAGATGGACGATGATATGGGAGAGGCAGCTAGAGTTCCCACAAAGGAGATTGGTCCAGGGTTTCTCTATTATGAAATTACCTAGCCTCCAAAAGTCCTGTGAATAAAAGAAAAGTTAGTGAAAACAAATTTGTTAAGGTGCTGGCAAGGTGTCCTGCTCGTGTCGAGGCTTAATCCAGCAGGCTGGTAACCACTGCTTCTCTTGGTGTTCTGTAATAACATGGGCAAAACCTCGACCCCAATGCAGTACATAACCAGGCTTCCACTCTGACATGTCAGGTTTTCTATAAAAAATAGGTTTTTGTATTGGAGAGATGGTGGATGAATGAGAGATGTCCAATGGCGTTCTATAGCTGTCTTTCTGTCATTGCTGAGATTCAGAAAATTGATAGTGAAAAGAGCTCTAATGAGCATATACTTAGGACTATTATTCAAGGGGAGGATATCCTCTCCCACTCTCTGTTTATCTAACATATCATTCAATGTTTTATGAAGTTGCTCAATAATGGCTTGTCTTTGAGAATTGTAAGGAATGCCATAAGATAAGTGAATATTCCAAAAAGATAGGAAGGTATTTAATTTGTGAGTAGAATAAGGTGCATTATCAGTTTTAATAGATTTAGGGAGACCTATAATATTAAAGCACTCTAACAAATGTTGAATGATACGGTGAGTCCTTTCTCCTGGTAAAACAGTAGCCCAAGAGAAATGAGAGAAAATATCTATAGAATGATGAACATGTTTCAATCTACCAAAGGATGACACAATGGTCACATCCATCTGCCAAATCTGATTTGCTGCTTCTCCTCTAGGGTTGGTTCCCTCTGGAAAAGGAGGTAAGTGTATCCTGGAATAAGAAGGGCAGTTGTGACATCTAGGACGGTATGAACTGACCCCTTCTTTTAAAGCGGCAGCAAGCAAATTAGCCTTGTGGAATTCCATTCCTCTATCAGCACATGCTCGTATATACTCCTCTAAGGGAGCATTTTGTGCTCTCAAAGGTCGCAAGGCCTTTTGGCACTCGGAGTTAGCATTTTCAAATGCTACAGTTTGGAATAGCATGTCTCTGAGCTCCGGCTGGGCAATGGCCTTATTGACTGCAGTTTTTAGTTAGGCTAGAAAGTTGGTATAAGGTTCATTCCTCGACTACATTATCTTAATAAAAGATTTAGAGATATCTCCAGGAGCTGAACCTTTTCCCAGACCCTAAGACAACACAGCCTTGTCTGGACTCTGGCTATGTCATTGTACTGAAGTTGATTGGAAATCCCCAGCCACTGACCAGAACCCATGAGCTGTTCTGATGTTATAGGGACTCCTCTCTGTTGGTTTTGGTGACTCATCAGGTCAGCCTCCTCCTTCAACCAGGTTTTGAATTGTAAATACTGTCCAGACTCTAGAACAGTTCTGGCTATCATGTCCCAGTCATAAGGAATGATCCGCTGCTCTTGTGCAAGCCCCTGTAACAGACCTCTAGAAAACGGGGATTGCATACCATACTGTGCTATGGCCTGTTTCAAATCTTTCATAACCACAAAGGTGATCATATGGTGATCAAAACGTTGGCCCCCTTGAGGGGGTTGAGGATTGGGAGGAATATCAGTGACCATAACTGGAAAAAGCCCCAAGTGTCTTCCCACTTAAAGTCACCAGTTTTATGCCCTTCTAACACAGCCTTCATAACAGAAGTCACAGGCGGTTCATCTACATAGGGAGGTGCTGAGGGCAATATTGGGTGCTCTAATTCAGCATTTCTAACTGTGAGACTATTTACCTGGTCTTCCAATTGTCTAATCTGAGCTGCCATAATGGCCATAGAGGTAATTCCTTGCGTATTGGTGTCTGTATCACATGCTCTTGATTCCCAGTTCTCCTTAGGTCCAGCTTCCCTCTGAACCTCACTATTCTCCTCACTTTCAAATTCTGTTTGAACATCGCTTTCTTCCTTAGTTTCTAATTCTCACGGTTCCCTAAACAGGAAGTTACCCATTGTTTTCTCTAAATGTCTTTACTTATTTATGAAAGACCTCACTTATTCCGAGCCAGGTTCTCTAGATTCTAGATTGGCCAAAGGTCCCACTTGCCCTGAGCAGAGTTTCCCTTTGGACTTCCTCCCACTGTCTACCAAAGGCCTCACTTACTTCCGAGTGTCACTTTCCCCTTTCATCCATGTCCCTGGGGTCCTGTTATGTCCTGCTGGATCCTGCCGACTATACGGCAGATGTCGCAGCTCCTATGACCCTGGTCTCCATTACCGCAGGAAGGAACCAGGCGTGACATGAATTAAAAGTACAAGCTTACAGGCTAGCCCCGAGTAACCTTGGTAGTAACCTTTTATTGAGGCAGCACAAGACAGGTGAGGGGAGTGGTAGACAATGACTGAGTGCCTAAGGATCACCATGGACTTGGGCTCTTTCTCCACAAGGGGCACCTGCTAACAAATTGCCCAAGGGCCTGCCCCCCAGCTACAAATCATCTTGTTCAGGTCCTCTGACTCTTGGCGTCCTCTACATAGGTAACACAGAAAAGGAAAAACTCTGAGAAGGAAAGACCATTTATTAACGTGCTATAGATGTATGAATGTGGTTCTTTGAAAATAGCATACAGACCAGTACTGCCAAATACAATTTTCTATGGTGATGGAAAAGTTCTATGTCAGCTGTCATAGAATTCAGTAGCCTTTAGCTACATGTAGGTCACTGGAAATTGAACACTTGAAATGTGGCTGATGTGATTTAGGAGCTTAATTCTTATTAATAAATTTAAATTTGTTTAAATCTAAATTTAAATAGCGAGACATGTTAAGTACCAATCCTACAGGATGGCACAGATATAGGCGAACACAAGTAGACATGTGAAGTGTCAGAGTGAAATTTCTTCACTCTCAAAGATAGAGTATACTAATCAGGCCCAGAAAACTCTGCCCTCTGAGTTGAGACACAAGCCTTAGTAAAAACATTCCTAACACATCACCCAAACAAAATAAAATGTCTGAAAAGAATTGTGGTTTTCAGGACTCCTTAATTTTTAAGAAACAAGAATGAAATTCAAACCAATTTCATTAAAAGTGGAGGGGATCCAGAGTGATTCATGTAGCTTAGTTTCCCTAGTGTCCAAGTGCTTAGATGATGTTATTGGTATATTGTGTTCAAATGTTGTTCTTAGATGGAAAAATTTCAGTCTTGTTTCTTGGTTCTGCAGGCTGACTTAGACACAGTAATGCTCACTCTAAACAACAACAAGAATAACCAGCACAACCCCAAGCTTCCCTCTTTGCAGTGTAACAAGAACAGCAAAATCAAATACTTTGTCCCCAGTAGTTTGGGTAAATCCCCAGGACCATCTCACTTGAACAGTTGCCTCTTTCTCTTGCCCATTCTAGAAATTTGGATGGAGTGTGTGGTAGCTCTGGAATCACAAACTGAAGATCAAACTCTGAACAACATTCATCTTTTGAAAGGGCAGCTCTGATCCTATTAACTCTCCTGTTTAGACTTTTGTGTGAGTTTTCACACACGCCCTGGGCTTTCCTCTGTGGGGCCTTCAGATTTGAATTGCCTATTTTCTTCAAAACCTATCCTTTTTTTTTTTTTTTTTGTGACAAAGTTTCACTCTGTCAGCCTGGGTAGAGGGCTGTGGTATCATAGATCACAGCAACCTCAAACTCTTATGCTCAAGAGATCCTCAGCCTCCTGAGTTCCTGAGTAGCTGGGACTACAAGCCTGTGCCACCATGCCTGGCTAGTTTTTCTATTTTTAGTGGAGACAAGGTATTGCGCTTGCTCGGTCTGGTCTTGAACTCCTGAGCTCAAGCAGTCCACCCACCAAGGCCTCCCAGAGTGCTATGATTCCAGGCATGAGCCACCACACTTGAACCAAAGCCCATCCTAAGCATTACAATTTGTAAGAAATTTTTCCAATCCTCTATCTTCTCTGCCTTGAAGCCCCTGAAGCCTTGATATTCAGATCTTTTAGAATTCAGCTCCTTTAATTTGCCCTTGCTACTTCTATTATTCCGAGGCCAACACTGCCCTTCTATAACAATGAAATTTAGTTATGCAGAATTTGTGCTCTATTTTTTGTGTCCTCAGTCATGGAGATCACAGTATTTTTATGTAACATGTGTATCTGTAAATTTAGGGGATGGGTGGCTATGACCAACTACTGCATGAGTAGGAAGAAGCATTAACACAATTGAAAAAATCAGGAGGAGAAAGTAAGTCTTGTGGTAGAAGATGGGAGGGTCAACTTCTAAATCCATTAATTTTAAATAGTGATAGTACGTCTTGGAAAGTTTTAGCCTGGAGTCACCAAATTCATACCCTCCCCCTTACATGTTCTCTTTTTTTAAGCAGAAATCATCTTTTCAGCTGCATTTTCCCCTTCCATAATGCCTAGTGTAAACCTTCCACAGAGAGCAAATGCTTGGTAAATATTTGTTGAAAGGAGTGTCTCATTCTTCTCTTCTTCTTTTATGACACTCAGTACTCTTTAAGAAATGGTGAATCATAATTAAAGCCAACAAAATAAGAATCAGAGAAGCATTCCCTTTTCTTCTACCCAGCTCAAGTACAACATTTCAACCACCTGAAATAGAATAAACTGGTTAGAAAAACAATGTTGTTCTTTGAACCCCTACAGAACATAAATTCAGCGAAAATCTGTTCAAACCACAATTCTAACTAAAGGTTTTAGCTGCCAAATAATATGTTCTGGTTAAAGCCAAGTTAGTATTATGGAGTGTTTCGTGAATAACAGCACAAGCTTTATACTTTTCTGTTGATTTTTCTCATGGGAAACTCATGTAAAGGAGAGTGATACCTCCCGATTGACTTCAACTTTTAGAAATGTGAAGCATGCTGAAATTGTACATAATTCTCTTCTGAAGAAAAGGAAATAACATTTCAATGGTTTTCCTCAGTGTCTTACTGAGTTATGGTGGGGCACAATTATGTCTGTTAAATTGATTTGCCAGATGGAAGGTTACATTTTATATTTAGCTGATTAAGTTGTAGGAGACTGGAATTGTATCTCATACTATAAAGGTCATATATAAACGCAAAAATATTTTAATTAACTACATTTAAAAACTAATTAGAGCTTTAAACTGGGTTCCCCCTGCTGTTCAACTTATAGTGAACATAAAAAAAAAAATAGAAATTGTTTTGAGAAATAGGCCTATCGTGGTATTAATGTGGTATTAACAATTTAATATTTCAAATGGAATCTGTAAATTAAAAAAAAAAAAAGAAGAAAATGTTCCCACTCAAGTTTGGGAAATTGCTTGCTTATCATATTTATGTAATGTATTCTTAGTATTTTAGGGCTAAAATAATACCCTATAGAACTTTCACAGAAAGATTTAAAAGAAAAAAAGTCATATATTTTTTGCCTTTCTTTCTCTTTGGATCTTTATGCAAATAAATACGTTAATAAAACTATTCCTTTTAGAGAAAATTAAATCTGATAAAGTAGCAAATACTAATTTTAAGTAAATAATTATCCTGGTATTTTTGCTATGTCATAGGCATATAACACTAATAATGCTCTTAAATGTTCTACTTTAATACCTAAAAATAGTATGATAAAAATATAGCATAATAACTAGTGAGAACTAGTATTTCAGAATATTCAGACTTCTAACCAAGCACAGATCTTGGAATTTATCTGACTACAGTATTATTTTCTTATGATTGCTCTAACAAATTATAGAAACTTAATTCCCTAATCTAAAATAGCGTATTTATTGTCTTACAAATCTGGAGGTTAGCAATTTAAAATGCTAAATGGACTAAAATCAAGGTGTCAGTCAGGCCGTATTCCCTTCTGGAGGCTGTCTGTGCAAATCTACCTCCTTGCTTTTTCCAGCCTCTGGAGACGACCTGCATTCCCTGGCTGTGGACCTTCTATGTTCAAAGCCAACAATGACCAGTCAGGACTGCATCATTCTGACATTCACTCCTCTTCCCCTCTCTTTTGTGATTACCTTGGGCTCACTTGGCTAAACCAGGGTAATCTCCTTATCTTTATGTTAGCTTATTGACCACTTTAAACCCATCTGTAATTTTGATTCTTACATAGCACATAATGTGACATGTTCTCAAGTTCTGACGAGTGGAGCATGGACATCAGGTGCTTAGAGTTTCCATTAGGATACTTTGTCTTACTAACTTTTTACCATTTTATTTGAAATTTATTTGAACTTTTCTTTATCTGGACAATCATCCAAAGAAAATTAACTAAATAGAACATGTGTAAGTAAAGGTCTACAAGGTTTTTTTAGAAAAGGATTCTGGGGACACCTGATAAATTCAGAGTAAATTTTTACTTTTTACATCAGTTTGAAATAGGTCATAGTGTTTCCTTATAAATATATATTCTTAAGAAAATTTATGATAAAGATAATAAGAAAATGTATTAATTCCACTGAGGCAGAATTGATAGATATACCAATACATAAAGTTGATTCACCAAAAACATAAAGTTTACAGAGAGGTTATAAAATCAAAACTTGCAAATAAATAAATAAATAATAACAACTTTCCAAGTGACTTGGAGGTTTTGAAATAGGAAAACACAGTATTGAAACTGTGGAAAGAACTAACTCGTATCGGCCAGAAATTAGTGCTGACCCTTGGTTGTGGGCGCTGCTCATCCATGGTACCCAAATGTATTTGAGGGATTGTGAAGACCCAAATAGACCAGTGGTTGCATCAGAAGATTTGACATTGTATTAAGAGAGATAACATTTCTAAGTAGCAGTAATTGGGCATTTAAATATATATGTACATGACAAGATTGGCCAGAAAGCTACATCCATTAACTGAGCAATATGATTCTCTAAAGAAATTAAAGTGGAATTACCTTCTACATAGTGACCTAATCCAGAAATCTGGGAGCCACAACCAGGTTCCTAGTTCTCTCTCATCTTATCTGACAGTAACTACTGTTTGTTCTTAAACTGCCTCTTTATTAGCATGCCTACTGTTTTAGTTCATTCCCCATTCCAGTTATAAGCCATTCTTTGCTTCCTTCTTAGCTCTGTCCAGGCAACCCTAAATCTTTCTACAATTTAGATCTCATCTTCTTACCCCCTTTAAGAACCATTTGATAACACTCTTTTATGTGTAAGGCTAAAGCTTTTCCACAGCAAACACGAACTCTCTCTTCCTTCTCTCCCCAATCCATCACCTCATACCTCTTTGCCCTAGCAATATTGAAGAAATTGAAATTCCACAAACAAATATTTCTCTTTCACACCCACACAAGCCATTCATGACTAGTTTTGCAAATTCTCCTTGCTCTTCCTAAAATATCTGCTTGAAATGTCATGCTCATCTTCAAATGTTTAATTGATGCATACTTCCTCTCTGTTAAGTTTTACCTGATGCCCTCCTCTCATCCACCAGGCCACCCTGAATACTCAGTTTACTGTTTATGCCAAATATGTATGCTCAACTGTACCTGGACATATTTCAGTGCATTTATCTCTATATTAAAATTAAATTCACTACTCAGTTGAGAATCCTTGAGGGCAATATCTATCTGTAGCTCATTTGGCATAGTATCTGCAGCATCTTCAGAGATCTCATACTGTGTAATAATCTTTCAGGAAATAAGTAAATATATTAATTAAAATAGGAGCTAGTGTACATCAATTTAAATACTTAAAAATTGGAGAAGTCTCTTTACTGAAGAATTTTTAAGAATTTAATTTGCAATAATATTTTTGAATAAAGAGATTGAGTGCCTACTTTTGGATGGCTGTAAATAGATCATTCCTACAAAAACAAAGGAAACAAGGTTTTTCATGATATCAAAGTTGATGTTTTAGTCCTTTTAGTGTTATCTTATTTTAATTACTGTGGAATGAAATGGCAAACAAGAGGGTGATCTTGCAGTTTTATGGGACTTAACTAAAAGTCATCAGGTAAACATTAAAGAGGAAAAACCTATAAGGGGAATTTCATGACATTTAAAATTAGATAGTGATTTGCTTTATTTATTGTTTTCAATTTATTCCATTCAGTATATCTGATTTCATTAAGGCCAGGGAAATGTACTTTATTCCCCGTATTTGGAGACAAGAAGATTGAGGCACAGAAACATTGAATAATATTTAACACATATCACACAGTGGTGGAATTAAGACTAGGAAACTACTCAAGACTTCTAGGATTTTAACAAGGTGAGGTTCATGCTGAGTACCAAGACAGTATAGTAAAGTTTAGATTCACAGTGATATCCAGGGAATTATTGGGAATAAGTATTACTTTCCCTGATCATACAGTTATGACTTAGAAGGTGGTTTTCTGGGAAGAGTTCAGTTTGTGTCACTATCGAAAACTGGGCTAAACTCAATACAGATCTCTCCCATTAAAATGCTCCCACTGTCCCAAGCAATCATTTCACACCAGTGTTGATACATGTAGCTCTTATGAATCATTTCACACCAGTGTTTATACATGTAGCTCTTATGAACTATGTAGGTAGAGAGCATGTTTTAAAAAGTTTTATATCCATAAAGAGAGCAACTTTTCATGGTATTTCTATTTAAAATAGCGTATAAAAGATATACCTAGAAGAGGTAAATAAAACTGCCTAAAAAAGTATGCAATACAATTTTATGAATACATAGGAGTTAGTTTACTACAGAAAGATGTATAGCAGAAAGGAGCAATTAGTTCTGTATTTTTATTTATATGTATGGAATTTTAGAACCAAAAGGACTTTTTTTTAAGAAAAAAATACATAAACCATTTGACACATTTTCATATATCCTTGCAAGATGCACCGCAGGTGTGATCCCACAAGTCCCCCTCCCTGTACCCGCCTTCCCCCCTCCCCTCTCTCTCCCCCTTCCCCCCATTCTCAGGTCGCAACTGGTTACAGCTTTCATGTGAAAACCCTAAACTAGTTTCATAGTAGGGATGAGTACATTGGGTACTTTTTCTTCCATTCTTGAGATACTTTACTAAGAAGAATATGTTGGGCAGTGCCTGTGGCTCAACGGAGTAAGGCGCTGGCCCCATATGCCAAAGGTGGTGGGTTCAAACCCAGCCCTGGCAAAAAAAAAAAAAAAAAAAAGAATAATATGTTCCAGCTCCATCCATGTAAATGTGAAAGAGGTAAAGTCTCCATCTTTCTTTAAGGCTGCATAATATTCCATGGTGTACATATACCACAATTTATTAATCCATTCATGGATCGATGGGCACTTGGGCTTTTTCCATGACTTAGCAATTATGAATAGGGATGCAATAAACATTCTGGTACAAATATCTTTGTTATGATGTGATTTTTGGTCTTCTGGGTATATGCCCAGTAGAGGAATTACAGGATTGAATGGCAGATCTATTTTTAGATCTCTAAGTGTTCTCCATAT
>CAUYPK010126019.1:0-19338 GCA_963574355.1 Loris lydekkerianus
TCATGTTTACATGGATGGAACTGGAACATCTTCTAAGATCATGTTTTTGAACTTATGTGTCTGTGTATATTTTCATATACATGCACATACACACATAGAGAGAATTAGGGCATGTTGTAACACTGTCCTTTTGTTTTAAAAGGGTAGGCTTTTATGAATCCAGTTTGTTCTTCCATGTAAATACAGTCTGTTTTTTATTTTTCACACTTCTGTGTCTAAGAGAAGATCTTGGTTTTAGTTCCCAGTGGGTCATGACCTGGGAGAAAAAAATCTCTGTCCTCATATCTTCAAAGATAAATGTAGATTTATCTGGCTCAAGTACTTTCTGCAGTAACAAGTCATATCTTAAGATTTTTTCCCACACGTTTCCCAATTGGGTGACAAGGTGGAATAAACAGCATAGTGTGCGCTTACTGCATGTCTTACAGAAAGTCTGCAAAAAGAGGATTGAGAAGATAGTATGCAGAATTCACTTTAGGACCAGTAAGAAGGATGCTTTAAGTTAGAGATGATGGATAAATGGGTAAGTGGATGCTGACTTCACTTATCCATCATCACTGACTTAAAGCCTCCTTCTCACTGGTCCTAAAGTGAATTCCGTATACTGTCTTCTCAACGCCCTTTTTGCGTACCCCCTGTATGACCTCTTTATAGGTCATATCAGCTATAAAGAGAACATTCCCCAAGTTCTTATTTATGTATTATTATTATTGTTATTGCCTCATTTAACATTTTTTAAAAATAATATATTCTGTTAGTAGAATCAACAAGATGATGAAGAAAATAATGTAGAAATCAACAAGATGATGAAGAAAATAATGATGATTTACCTTATAAAATTTTAACACAAGATAGAATGCTAATCTGTAGTTATTTCATTTCACAGTGCACATTGGGCCCTGTATAGTAGTTGTCACTTTGGAACTCAGGGGTATGTATATCCTTAAAAATGTCCTTTTACAAGACTGTTTCTTGTTTTTGAAGTTCTAGAGGTGAAATGTGACTGACATATTTGACATTTTTTCTAAGAGATTTTTAAGCATTTTGTTAAAACCTCCTCATTCAAAATAACTACACAGAAGGGGCTGAATGCTAAATGGTCATGTTCAAACCTACCTATCTGATGAAAAATAATCACTTCTCTGTGCTGGGTAGCAGGTCTCCCGCCATATTGTAGAAAATCCACACTGCTGATGACCCTGGTCCTTAGATGAGAGCCACCACTGCCCTTGGCCACTAACAGGGATCATTGCTGCATCTTTTTCCAAGGTCCCTTGGACTAAGACTAGTTAGGGCAGTTGAATTAGGTTTAATTTGTATTAAATTGTTGGGGAAGTTGTATTATTTTTCAAATGTGTTTTGGTAGAGAAGATGAGATTGATTATTTTAAGGAGTTGGATTGGCAGGGTACTTTTAATGAAAGGGAAAGAATCTTATTGCCTCTGGCAATGTCCCTTCCGAAAAGGGTTAAGGAGGCAGGATTCACTCATGCTCTGCATAGCAGGCTGCAGTGGACAGCTGGCTGTAAACACCATTGCAAAGTTGGCAGACTCTACTTTGCTCCTCTGTGGGACATAAAGGTTTAAAGTAAGCTGTGTGCCCAGGGACACCAGCAAGAAAGTAGAGCAACCGCAGTTCAAATCCAGGTTGACTGATGCCGAAGTTTAGAGAGTATTTCTAGACAAGGGAAGGAGTTAGCTAAAGTGGACTTTTGTGAAGTAGCACTGAAATGAATGAAGAAGGACTGTTCTGAAAATGTGTTGATTAGAAGATAAATAAAAATGGAGGACTGCGGAAACACAATATGCATAACTTTATGTATATACACAATCATATGCACATTACTTCTGTGCAGCCAGAAGTTACACCTAACATGCCAAATACACATCAGTGGCACTTCTCTTATTTCTTAAAATATACATTCTAAAGTTGTTGAACACAGGGATAGGTTTTGAGACTTTGATCCGCTGTCCTGGTTCTCTTCCTTATTACTGCTGGGTTCTTAGGCAATGCTTTTTGGTAGAATGGAAAAGTCACTCACCTCCTAGGATTTTGGTTAGGATGAAATGTGTTCTCAACTGGTGATTTTCCTCCCCAGAAGCCACTTGGCAATAACCAGAGACGTTTTTGATTGTCATGACTGGGGAGGCGGTTGGTGTTTTTGCCATGAGGCTGAAGTTGCTGATAAACATCTTGCAATGCACGAGACAGCTCTTCAAAACAAAGGATTATCTGGCTCCAACATTAAAAGTGCCAAACTGGAGAAATGCTTGTATAGATCAAGAGCCTGGTAATGGACAGTTCCTTCACATGAATCTGTTATTCTTTAAGGTCTATCCGTGTGCTAGATACTATGTCAAGAGCTTTCCATGTGTCATCTCTTGTCCTAACAAGCCTATAGGTTGAAATGATTGAAGATCAAGGCAAAAAGTGTCTCATTCAAGGTCACAGAGTGCTGAATGGCAAAATCAAGATTTGGACTAAAGCCTAGATAGCTCCAAAGCACTTTCCAAAACTTACTTTCTCCAATGTAAAAGTATTTTCTGCCATCGATTCTTTGCTTTAGATATTTGGAAGAACAAATGAATGTAAGCATTTAAAGCTAATACATCAGCCACTGTGAGCAGAGCCCATTGTCTCTATTGTGTTTCTGTCCATAGACCATGCTCAGCTAGTCAGAGGTGCTGGTTTTCTGCTTGTAGCTGACTGCTTCTATTGAACCTCTGCTCCTTCCCTGCTGCCTGCTCAGGCCAGGCTTTCAGATCACTGGCAAATGTGCACATCTATAATCATTATCCCTATAGCTGAGCTAAAGGTTTGGCAGCACTGTGAGTGATGCTCTGCTTTCACTGCTTATTGTAATTGTGTTAAGGAAGAAGCAGGTCACAGAGGAATGGTGAAGTGTTTGATTCCCAAAGGAACTCTTCAGTGAGAACTACAAGGGCTGGACAATGCATACAAATGTGTTTCAAAGGAAAGGCCGTACAGGAGCTGTGGGATGGTCAGCCCTCACAGACTGAATGTGGGAGCTTACTGTGGTCCTTCTCTTCCTCTAGGTGAACAGTCCAAAAGGTAGCATTACTTCTTCCTGGGCCCCAGGAGATGGGCCACTTAGCATACCCCCTGGTTTTTCACACGGGCAGCCAGGAAAAAGTGAAGAAGAGGAATTCTTGCCAGGATTACATCTGTTTTGAATATAGTTAAAGAAAACCTCAAGTAAACCTTAATGTACTTTAGGAAGTGTGATATGATCTTTGACAATGTTTCATCGGGATAGGAATTATAAAGTACTCAGACTAATTCTCTGAAATCACAAGGGGAATAAAGAGTTCTAAAAGAAAATTACAGTACGTTGGTGCCCAAGGAGTAGAATGTTATGGTCAACACTAAATTTTTATATCTAGTCCATGATTTAAATATTGACTTTTGGAGAACAATAATATAACAAAGTACCACTACTCTAAAATGGCAGAGGATTTAAATTAATCTTTTTGTGGATGGTTCAGAAATGTCTTCCTGTGTCTCACCAGTTTTTCTGTGGTCTCTGTGTGGAGAAAGAACTAAATTCCTTAAACGATGGACATCACTACTTTCCTGTTCGTACTGGCAAACGCAGTGTTTTAACTAGGGAGGATAGTTGTTCATTTGTTGTGTAGAAGAGATAAAGAAGGCTTCTTGAGGTTGTTGCTGCTGGGATGGGAAAGGAGATGCAGATAAATTTTTTTTGTCCTTGTGGTAATGCATATTTCTCAGATGGAATACTAAGCTATACTGAAACAGAACTGATTGGCAACATATGTATATATGTATGCAACTACACACACACAAATGTATACATATATGTATATAGTATACAACATGGTTATATAATTTTAATATATACTGTACATATATTTCTATATAAAATAATAATATATAAAAATATAAGATAATTGGCTTAATTGTATGTAATGTATTAATAATATGCATTTATATTTTATACATATATACACACAGGGTGTCTATCTATATATAAAATTTGTGTGCTATTTTAAATTGCACACTATTTTAAATTTAACATGAACTTAATGGGCACCATGTATAATATACATTTATATATTTGACCCATGTCTCAGGGCTTTGCACTTTTTTTGGCTGGGGCCAAGTTTGAATCCACCACCTCTGATTTATGGGGCCACTGCCTTACTCCTTGAGCCACAGGCACCACCCTTGTCTCGGGGCTTTGAAAATTCCTCCCTAAGAAGCCTGGTGATCTCAGATGGGCATTTTATATCCATCCTTCTTTGTGAACACATGGCAGATCTCAAACTTTTTCTGTGTTCATTGTTTGTGGTTTTGTGCATTAATTTCATATGAAGGATGTAAGTGAAGTTGGATTTTAACCTAAACTTATGAGATGTGGACACTAAAATGAATATTATAAAAAGATTTTCATTTTATGTTATCTATAATTATTGAGGTTAGTAAAAAGATCAACTGCCTTGTCTAACAACAGGAAAGCATCCTGGGAAGAAAGTATTGTGTTGTTCTTTGTTTTTCCTCCAGTAAAAGGGTTACATCAGGAAAGAGGTTTGTGAAACTTTGCACAGTTGGGATCAATTCTTGAGGATCACAAGTGCACTAAAAGCCTAGAAGAGTCCTCCAAAAATAAAAACTTTGAATTTTGTTTAACCCTGCATTGTTCCCAAGTTTATTTTACAACAGACACTCTCCTTATTCTTACTGATCTGGGGGGGGAGGGGGTGGGGTGGTGGTGGTGGTGGTGCAGATGTTCTCCTGAAAGCATTTTTGTAAATTCTGAGTGATAGGTTATCTTTGGTTGGAACTGGATGAGATGATCAATTGAGAAATGGAGAGGGACAGACTCCCTTGCCCTTAGGACCTTCAAAAACTCAGTGTTTTCTTTTCAATAATCAGTAAGCTAACATTAAATCTAACAAGTAATTAATGCAACTTTATCATAATTATTTTTATTATGTGAATGTAGAGTCTCCTCACAGTTGAAACAATGTTTCTTCAATTCACTTTCTTTATAAGCTGCCTTCCCACAAAGCACTGTGGGAAATTCTAATCAGGCAGGGGCTAAAAAGAGTTCACACAGGCTGCAGGCCACTGCTGTGTGTCACCCAGCTAGCAAAGGGTAATGAGGATAGATTTTCTCAGTGCACTATTGAGCAAAGCCTTGCATGTGCTGGGTGGCTGTCAGCCCCAGGCTGGTGGGGGATGCTTTTACCATTGCAATACTTCTCTGATTCCCTTTCACTATTATTATGTGGGGTGTTTATTTTTGTGGGTACCTATCATAGCCAAAAAATTTAGGTGTGCAAGAAATATAATTTCCCTTGCTTTTTAAAACTTTGTTGCATTATTTATTTTGAGCCCTTTTTACCACAAGGGTTGCTGATATTTTTCTCTGGGAATTCAATCCTTCAGCTGTCAATTCACACTGGTCACTGCGTGGAGGTCCCTTATTCTTGATAGGCTGGCTCAGGTCTCTTCCATAACTTCTGTGCTGCAGTTGTCTTTATGGTACTTCCTCCAGCCCTTGGGCCCCAGGAGGTGCTCAGTGGCCTTGGCCTGCTCTGCCTGGACTGCCAGGCAGCTATTCACTTTCTTGGGAAGCAAAGTACAGGGCCTCTCATGACACCTTACTTTTCTGATCTTATCAGTTTTGCTCTAGGGAGGATAAGGGCAGAGCAGAAAGGAAGCTTTTAAATAGTTCATTAATTAATCAGTCAGGAAGTAAGTGACATAAATACCCAACAAAACCTACCTAAACAAAACCAGGCTGCCAGCTGCACAACAGCCCGGGGATTGTTGGATGATGTTTACTTCTTGCCTCATTATATCTCTTTTCTGAGAACATGAACATGGGCAACAGATGACACATTTGAAAGGGGCAAGGGAGGAAGGAAACAATTACATAGATCCACTTTTTTAAAAAAACATAAATCTTAACATAATAAATCTTTTTTTAAAAAAATAAAATGAAGTACCCTTTATTTAAAATTTAGAAGTCCATTTTAAATAAAATATACTTCTTTCACACGTTTCTCCCATCACGTAAGTCCACACAAAGGTGGGTACTAAGTTTCTGAACAAAATCCCACCCTTTGGAATAATAGTCTCACTCAAAGCTCTGGTAGGGTGTAAACATAGAGACATCTTCTGCAGAATCTTCCATGTTTTAACTGGGAGCCTGCATCCTGATGGATTTCACACTGCTGCTGGGGTTGCCCTCAGCCTTTGGTGTTTACTCTTCAGGAGGGAGTGGTCCACGTGAACAGCCTCAAACCACACACCTCTTCCATGCTCTTCCCTTCTTAGATGTTTTCCTGGATGTTGGAGAATATAATCATGTTAATGATCTTTAAAAAAAAAAAAAGGTTAACATTCACCCTCTTTTTATTCCTCCTCCCAATTGTTCTAAAGATATCCAGAGAATTTAAGGCATCGGGTAATTCTTATTAAGCTTAATCTACTTTGTAAGGGTGCTTTGAGGACTACATGACCTGATTGCTATAACGTGTTCAGTATAGTATTTGGTGCATTGCTGTTGTGGTTACTATGATGAACCTGTGACCACCATGATAATGCCATCTCCTGCCACTTTTTAGTTTTGTTGGTACAGTAGTCTTCCTTATTAAAAGAGTGTACACATGTATTCTAAGACCTCCCGTGGATTCCTGAAGGGGCAGATAGTACCAAACTCTATATATATTTTGTTTTTTTTCTATACATTCATGACTATGATAATGTTTAAGTTATAAATTAGGCACAATAAGAGATTAACAACAATAACTACTAATTGAAATAGAACAGTTACAGCAATATACTATAATAAAGGTTATGTTAATGTGCTCTCCATCAAAATACCTTATTGTACTGAACTCACCCTGTTTCTTGTGTTGATGTGAGAAGATATAATGCCTATTTAATGAAATGAAGTTAGGCGAATGATGTAGGCATTGAAACAGAGTCTGATGGTGTTATTGTTAGGTTGCTATTGACCTCTAAATTTCGGAATCTGTGCTATTATTCCTAGTAAATGACATCCCTTGTTTCAGAGAGTCCCTTGCTGAAGTCTTTGCATAGGCTCAATGCTTTCTGGTGCAACATGTTGCTGTCAGTTAGATCATTTTTTCTGTTCATGTTTTCCCTCCACAAATGTAATGACGTTTCCATCCTAAGCAAGGACTTATGCATTGTAGCCATAACTTCTGCAGTTTGAGGAATGACAATAAAACTAGCATGAACTCCTTTACTTCTTGCCAATTTCATTGGGTGAAGATTTGGTTTTTACCATAGATTTTAGCAACCTCAACATATAATTTTTTTTTGTTTCCTTATTAAGATGAGAACTTTTACCTTTTCACTTAGAGGAAGAACTTTCTGGATTTTCTTTGGCATATCCAGATGATTTGCATCATTACCCTTTCACTTTTCCACTTTGAGGCCATTACGAAGTAAAATAAGGGTTACTTGAACACAAGCACTGTGAATACGTGACAGTCATTCTGACAACTGAGATTGCTACTCAGTGACTAGCTGACAGGCAGTGCATACAAAGTGGACTAGATAAAGGAGGATCCTCATTCCAAGACAGTTAGAGATGGGGTGAGAATTCATCACATGGGATGGGGTGAGAATTCATCACACTTCTCAAAACTTATGAATTCTTATTTCTGGACTTTATCATTTAATGTTTTGGGACTATAGATTACCATCAGTAAGTGAAACCTTGAAAAGCAAAATCATGGCTAAAGGGGAACTAGTGGACTAAGCTCTTATAAATAGGATTTGATATGAAATTCTCATTTATTTGCATCCTTTGATAATAGCATCTTATGTGTTGAGTGAGGTTCCTGGATCATTATGATTAGAGCTATGCCTAAGATCAGTAGTATTTCTGTAGGCTGAGGTGCATCAGTACATTAACCTGCTAGTCATGAGAAGGCTGAACTCCATTGGTTTTATGGAGGCCCTCAAGAAGGGGTCCACAGAGCTGCAACAAAAAGCAAGGGGCATTTCATGTGGAATTGCAAAAGAATAGTGTTTAAAAATTCTGTTAGGTAACATTATCAGAGATTTCTTCCTATAAACATAAGCTAAGGAAACATGGAAAGGGGACTTTTAAAAATTTTTTCTTAATTTTGAAAAAACTGTGAACCCATTGGTGTGTTTTCCAGTGGTGACATTGGTTCTAACTGTTTGTGGAACACAATTCTGCTCCTACCATGCTATTTTTCCTAGCTTTAATTATGTGCAATATCGATTAGATCTTTACTGTTATGCCAAGCCCTGGGCTTGTGATGAGAATAGAATGGTGAATAGATCCAAAATGTTTCTGTCATCATAGAGTTTAAAGTCAAGTAGGAGAGGTAAGTATTAAACAATGAATTATACAACTGGATTTTTAATTGCAACAGTGAATGCTGGAGCATAAGGAAGAATTCCTTATGGACATACCCTAAGATCTGAAGGATGAGTAGGAATTAAATTTATTGAGTGTGAAGAGGCAGTGCATGTGATTTGGTTTAAGAGACAGCCATGGGGCTGCCCCCAGAGGAAGCTTGGCCATGTTGGAGGAGCCAAAGTTGGACTAACAGGACAGAACAGTGAGTGAGAAGTGGACAGCCAGGCAGGCAGATGCTAAGTGGTGGGAATGGGGCCTGATCAGAGAGGTGCTGGCACATCGTGGTTTGTTTATTTATTTATTTATTTATTTATTTTATTTATTTATTTTTATTGTTTGGGATTCATTGAGGGTACAAAGGATTAAGTTACAATGATTGCATTTGTTAGGTAAAGTCCCTCTTATAATTGTGTTCTACCCTCAAGACATGTGCCATGTATCATGACCCCCTCCTCCTTCTTGCTTTCTCCCCGCTCCCTCATTCCCTTATTCCCCACTTTGTATTAGATCATCTAGTGGCTTCATATTAGAATAGAGCACATTGGATTCTTGCTTCTCCATTCTTGTGATGCTTTACTAAGAAGAATTTGTTCCATCTCCATCCAAGTTAATACAAAAGATGTAAAGTCTCCATCTATTTTTAGTGGCTGAATAGTATTCCATGGTACATATATAGTACAGCTTGTTAATCTATTCCTGGGTTGGTGGGCTTTTAGATTGTTTCCACATTTTGGTGATTGTAAATTGTAAATAGTCTAGTGCAAATGTCCTTATGATAAAATTATTATTTTTTTTTCTTCTGGGTACATGCCCAATAATGGGATTGCAGGATCACATGGGAGGTCTCATTTGAGTTCTTTGAGGATTCTCTATACTTGTTTCCAAAAAGGTTATATTAGTTTGCAGTCCCACCAGCAGTGTAAAAGTGTTCCTTTCTCTCCACATCCGTGCCAGCAGCTGCAGCTTTGAGGTTTTGTGATGTGGGCCATTCTCACTGGGGTTAGGTGATATCTCAGGGTGGTTTTGATTTGCATTTCTCTGATGATTAGGGAGGGTGAGCATTTTTTCATATATTTGCTAGCCATTCATCTGTCTTCTTTAGAGAAGGTTCTATTCATGTCTCTTGCCCAGTGAAATAGTAGATTGTTGGCTCTTTTTTGGTTGATTCATTTTAGTTCTCTGTAGATCCTAGTTATCAAGCTTTTGTCCAATTCATAATGTGCAAGTATCTTTTCCCATTCTGAAGTATGTCTATTTGCTTTGGTTATTGTCTCCTTAGATGTACAGAAGCTTTTCAGTTTAATTAAGTCCCATTTCTTTATTTTTGTTGTTGTTGCAATTGCAACAGAAGTCTTCTTCATAAACTCTTTCCCCAGGCCAATATCTTCAAATGTTAAGAATCGAACAGTTAGCTGTTGATGAGCTATTAGCTGGAAATGACATGCAGATGATATGAAATTTGAATTATTAACATATGGGTTCAACAGGGAAAAAAATTGATGGCAGGGGTGGAGCAATGAATTTTGGAAGACTAGACAGGAGGCTGCTTCTCTCATCCATGTAAGAGAGAGTGCCTGGCTTAAAGTAATGGCAGTGGGAATGAAACACAGTGGATAGGTCAGCATGATGTTTTGGAGGTAAAGCTAGTAAGTGACTGATTGGATCTTATCTTTGTAAATCTTCATAAAAGTCTTCATACTTATCAGACTAGATGGGGTAAATGGGTGTTTTTAGTTGTTTCTACACAGAAAAATAATACTGTGATTATGTTATTTTTCTCCTGTTTCTCAGATTTGTTTTTAAAAAATAGAATGACTTGGAAAGTTTTTTTTTTTTCCAAAGAAGTGTCTCAAGTAATCTTAAAATTGCTATTTGAAACCAGGCATAATTACTCCTTTGAAGAACAGAAGATGAACTAAATGTTCTGTCTGCCAAAATTCAGCTAATGGTTCATTTTCCCTCGCGTACACATCATAGGACTATCTGCTAGAAGAAAGATGTATTTGTAACTGTTAAATAACGATGGCTTTCTTGAAGCTAAGAAAAATATAGTCTCGGATATGCTTTTGTGCAATTTTTATCTCAAGCACAATTAGTTCTTGAGTTGTTTAATGGTAAATGAAATATTTGGATGGCATCCAGCCTTTTGTCTTATGTATTTTTAAAGCCTGTGTGTGCCTCATCCCATCCTGGCTGCCTTTCCTTGACCTCTAGTAGACAACAAAAGGGAAGGTCTCCTTTATCAAGGCCAACATGTATTGATCATTCACAGTATAAATAGAACTTTATTCTCATTGTTTGAACAGGAACACAGTTTAAAAAGTTTAGCCTCCCAAGAATGTGTTTGTGGTTGCTTTATGTGTGCTGTAAAGCAACCCGATTTCTGGCCCTTCTGAAGTGGTCTGTAAGGTGGCCTGGAAGCTCAGGGACAGTGCCCTTCAGGAGTAGATCGTGTGGGATGCAGCTGCTCACTGCTCACCAATTGTGGCTTATTCACCATCGCCTTTCCATTTAACTGATGCAAAACAGCCAAGTAAATGACTTTCTTCCACCTCTTACAGGAATCCAGAAGGTTTAGCTGAAATGTTCACTGTAAGTTAAGTCAAAGTTGAATGGAGACATATTTACAGGATGAGAACACCCCATAACTATCTCTCAACAGGTAGCAGAGCTCCAGGAGTTCCCAGGCCATCCTTGAGCCAGGCCATTGAGCTGGGACAGAGACAGAGAAGAGGACTGGCTGGACACTGAGTCACTCGCACTAACTGCTCTCAGAAGAGGCTGCCTTTTAAATACATTTTAACTAATGGGCTTTGCTAGCCTCCATTTGCTCAAAGGACATCTCTGCTAAAAATATATACATTGCATTTGTTGTGGAAAAGTTTAGAGTAAGACAGAGCTGGAGAAGGCTCCGAGCTGTTTACCTTGAGCAGATTCTTTGATCTCATGCACTGATGCTCTGATCTGGGAAATCAGAATCATGTCAGTAATGTACATTTGTGACTGGGAATATGATAGTAGGTGCTTTAAAAAGCAGCATCTGTTACTATTATTGCTGGATTTATTCTAGGGACACATAATTTCTGATTGGTGCCTGAAGATTCCTTCCTGTGGTAAACCCTGAACCACACTGGATGTATGTGACCAGTAACCTAGGAATATTCTCAAGCATGAAAAGGCAGCATGGAGCCCCTTTCACATGATAAACTGTGAAGGGCTCTCAGTAGCATGTCTCTGCTCCAGGTACCCATCTACGAGGCTGAAAAATCTCAATATTAACATGTAGTCTATTACTTGTATTTTATGAGTTTTTAAGTAATTTCTACTTATTTGTTCTACTTTTTCCTCTCTTCCCTCCTCCACACATTAGATCACAATCGTTTATGGAGGCCTTATTCTCTTGCAGCCTTAGAACTGTCATAATAGAAACCAGAGTAATAAGTATGTTGAGATCACTGGTTTGGGTATCTGGAAATGGAATTGTCTTACTTCTGCTCCAAATGATTGTGACCTTGGGCATGTCATCCAGGTTCACTAGGCTTTATTTTTTTCTGTGAAAACTGTAAACTGTAAGATTCCCCTTCCACTCCTATATTTTATTAATAGAAGATTAGCAGCATGTGGGTTTTAGTAATCCTAAAAGACCCACTTATGTCAGAATTCCATGAAATATATGAGGATTAAGAATCTCTTTTAGGCTCTAGAATCTTTAGAAAGTAGAATTCAAACCAGACATATTGATAAACAATTTCTAAAAGGTGGTTTTCTGCCCCTGTGATGTTTGCATTAGCTGATGAGTTGTTCAGATATATTTCGAATCTGTCTTGCTGTTGAGCTATTTTTAAGGGATGTTTTAGCCACTGGAGACTAGTAATCTTTAATCAAAAATGGTAAGTTACAGAGGAACTTTGATTTTTGATCAGAGGCATGTGTCCACAAAGATGAAATGGATTGACCAAGTGCTATTGGTGCCAAGCAAAAACCACAATCATGCAGAAAGAGCTGGAATGTTAGCAATAAAGCTAGTGCTTACATGAGGTGTGAACATTATGTCCACATGCTCTTTGGTAGATTCAAGTGGGATCATGAACTGCCTTCACAAGTAAGTCTTTATGGGGTGAAAATGAGTTGTATTTGATAGCTCATAACTTTTGCTAGTAAATTCTTCCAAAGAGATTCATTGGAATACTTTAGCACACATATCCTTCAGGCCATGCATGTGTTTTTTGAAAATAATTTTACTATTAATGAGATATTTTTGCTTACTGTAAAAAGTGCAATCGTATTTGCCTAATGAAATGAAACAGAGTTCAAATTCTTTCTTATTTAAATTTGTTTATGTTTTATCTTTCCTATTTTTTTTAATCTTTTCTATTTTTTAAATGTTTTCTGATGCATAACTCAGTAATGAATATATCTAATCAGCAGGTTTCTATTTTCTACTCTTTTGAGAGTTTAGAAAGAATTGAGTGGCTTTATGCATCCTCTGCTAGTGGAATTTATTGATTATCATGATAGATTTAGAAATATAGACTTGAAAATTTTCCTCTCTTCTTATTTCCATCAGTATACCTTCTTCCGTGACTCCTTCCCAACTTTTGCTTTTCTGCTTTACATTTAGGGAGTGGTGGAAAGCCAAAGCATTAAAATACTATGTGTAAATTAAGTGTAGTTAGGCATAAAGAAGGAATCAAAGGTTCTTGTCATGGTAAACTGGCATTATATTTAGTGCATAGATTTGGTAAAAAATATGTAATGCCTTCCTTTGTTTCATATTCCCATGGTTAATACACTGCCTGTCAAGCAGTAGGTAATGAATGTTGTTTGAATGAATAACTGTTCATATGGCCTTTTTCCCATTCCTTACATTCTTAGATACATTTTATTTATTTATTTTTTACATTATTATGGGTACATAACAGTTGTATATCTTTATAGAGTACATGTGATGCTCTGATACAAGCATATGATGTAATTTAATCCAGCCACAGTGACTGAAGTATCTGTTGCCTCAGGCATTTATCATTTGTGTGTGTGTGTGTGTGTGTGTGTGTGTGTGTGTGTGTGTGTGTGTTAGGAACATTCCAATTCCACTCTTTTACTTATGGTTGATTATAGTCACTTGTTGAACTATTGAATAGTGTTCATTCTATCGGACTATCTAACTATATTTTTGTACCCATTAACGATATCTACTTTATTGTTCCCTCCCACTACCCTTCCTAAACTCTGGTAACCATCATTATACTCTGTGTTCATGAGATCAATTGTTTTTAATATTTACTTCCCACAAATAAGTGAGAACATGTAAGATTGATCTGTCTGTGCTTAGCTTATTTCGCTTATAATGTTCTCCAGTTGCATCTCTCTTGTTGAAGATGACAGGATTTCATTTGTTCTGTGGCTATATAATATCCCATTGTGTATTTATACCATAATGTCATTATACATTGATGGACACTTAAATTTATTCCAAATTTTGGCAATTACAAATAGTGCTGCAATAAACATGGGAGTGCAGATATCTTCTTGATACCTTGAATTCCCCTCCTTTGGATATATACCCAGCAATGAGACTGCTGGGTCATAGGGTATTATTTTCAGTGTTTTGAGGAATTTCGATAGTATTCTCCATAGTGATTGCCCTAATTTGTATTCCCATCAACAGTGTCCAAGGGTTCCCCCTTTCCCCACATTATTACCAGTATTTGTTATTCTCTTTATCTTTTTGATAAAAACTGTTTTAGCTGGGCTGAGATGATATCTCATTGCACTTTTGCTTTGCATTTCTCTCATGACTAATGATGTTGAGCATTTTTTCATTTTAGATATATTTTACAAAGTGAAATTTCTTAGATAGGTATCTACCATATAAGAGTGGTATTACTTTATTTCATAGTTGATATATAAACTTTTTCAAAAAGGAAAATTACTATGTCAATTTCTTGAAGGTGAGGGAATATATAGGTAAGTCAATGTTGTTTTACATCAGATTTTATAGTTCTGAGGTTCATGAGTGCTGTGGTGGTATAAGTTGCTGAAGCTATTCATGTCATTCCTCAACGCTTTTGCCCAAGTTAAAAATAAACAATGTCAGGATGATATGTGGCTGGGAAAAAGGAATAATAAAGCAAACACCTCTTCCTATTGCATGGTATTAACTCTGGGTTGCCACTTCAAACTGTGGCCAGTACTGTGCAAAAGCTATGCAGAATGTGTTTATTCTCTGTCCTCTGGACTCACTTTTTCCTTTGTTGTAGTCATCTTAATGAATACCACCCCAAAAGTTTAGGCATCCAGCATGCTGTCTTAAATGGGGTGATTTAGATTGAGTAATACATTCATCTAATATAACCCAGTTAAAGGTAACTTAAGAGAATAAAATTTGCCAGTACTTTTGTGCTTCTAGAAGAATATTACATTAGAGTGTTCACATATTAGCACTTACTGCAAAAATATAGGCAGAAAAAAAGAGAAATCACAGTCTTTAATCTGAATGTGACCTAAGAACTTATCAGTGCTACCCTCCTGTATTAAAAAAACTTACTTGTAGCCCGAACTTTAACCTATCAATTAAAACCGATATGGCTTAAAATAATACATGGATAGCAAATGCTTTTATCTCACAGAAAATGTACATTGCGGATAGATGGCATTTTTATATAATGTTGGCCCAAATAAACATACACAGAACTATGATTCTCATTACATCACTAAAGTGTTTTCTAAGATTGCAGCCCTCATGAGTTTTAGTTCAGAGTTACATTAGTAACTCAGTAGTTAATCTTTTATTTCTTCAATTGTTCTAAAGTTTGTTTTATTTTTATTACAGTACTTGGTGCCCACTTTTCCACAAGTTATATAAAATAATTGATATTAAACACACGAGTTTTTTAAAACTCAGATATATATTCTGAATATAATCAGGTTTATGTCTGTGGTACATTTAAAGGTAATATTCTTTTTTCTTCATGCAACTGCTTACATTTTTAATCCATTTTTCTATGTCTGAACTTGAAAAAGGGATGTAAGATTTATCAAACTGCAGTTCACATTTTACTTCAATATGCATATTTTTTTGAAATGGCAAACCCCCTTAGGACTGTGTGATTTTCACTCATGTGTATATTGAAAGTTGTATTGAAAGTTCATAGCCAAATACAACTGACTAAATCATGGAACACATTTTCTTTCCTTGCCTGAGAAATGCAAATTGTTGTAGGTCAATTGTTGAAAGGTCTTGTCTCCACTTTGTGTGCCTCTTTTGTAATTTGCTTTTCATTTATTCCATGGCTACACAATTCACTTTTCATTTGATTGTTATTTATATGTTCTGTGTTTTTCAGTTGTCCCCAAAGTTTGCTTTAAGAGGAAGAGGAAGCATTCTTACTCGTCTCTGGTGTTTTAAAAGTAGTAATTTCTGGGCAGCGCCTGTGGCTCAAAGGAAGAGGGTGCCAGCCCCATATGCCACAGGTGGCAGGTTCAAACCCAGCCCTGGCCAAAAACTGCAAAAAAAAAAAAAAAAAAAAAAAAGTCATTTCTATAAATGTGAATGTACCTTGTCTCACAAAAGCTGCTGTCCTAAAATTCTAGGGAAGAGAGTGGAAACAATTGTTTACATGGATATGTTCTGCTCATAGCCAAAGGAATACTAACCAACAGATAGGAGATCATGGCAAAGCTGAGAAACAGATCTGCAATGGTAGCAATTTTAATTTTTTAATCATTATAGCTTGTCTTCTAGTGATCTAGAAAAAACGTTGCTATTTCATAAAATTCTGTACTTAATCTTAACCATAAGGCCAAGAAGCAATTATGTAGTAAAATTCTGTATAGATAGAGAATGCAAAAGCTAAAGGAGGAAAAGTAAATTGTTACATAAAGTTTAGAACAGTAATGATTTCGTTTATTTACTTATTTATTTATTTATTTATTTATTAAATCATAGCTGTATATATTAATGCAATTATGGGATACAAAGTGCTGGTTTTATATACAATTTGAGATATTAACATCAAACTGGTTAATGTAATATTCTTCTTAGCAAAGTATCTCAAGAACGGAAGAAAAAATATCCAATGTATTCAGCCCTACTATGAAACTAATTTATAAGCACCCACACTTCCATATGAAAGCTATAATCTAACTCCAGCCCAAGATGGAGAGGGAATGGAGGGGAGGATGGGTGGAGGGAGGGTGATTGATGGTGGGACCACACCTAAGATGCATTTTATAAGGGTACATGTTAAATCTACTAAGGGTAGAACATAAATATCTTTAACACAATAATTAAGAACAGTAATGATTTTAAATAACAAAAGGAGCTGTTTTAACTACTGTTTTTGAAAGTAAGTGGAGAAATTATAATTAAACAGTATAATAATACAAAAATATCTTAACTACTTCAAAAGTAGGGACAAATCAGGAGTGTCCAGCCCTTTTATTCTCTCTCTTTTTTTTCTCTTATTAGAAGAATGAGTGTTACCATGTTTGTTTCCTTACAAACAGTAAGGAAAGCTGATTAGTTAGCAAACAAAAAAAAAAAAAAAAAAAAAATCACGTATATTTTTTGTGATATATAACATGACAAATAAGCAAAAAATGTCCTCACAAAATCAGCGTGCTGCCCGGCGATCGCAGGTTAGATACCTCTGTAAACGAATTAAATGTAATAGTAACTTCTTACATTGATTAGAAATATCTCAAGTTTTACTGACCTTACTTTTTTAAATCTATGCAAGAATCCTGAATGGAAAAAACTATGTGTGATGCCTAAATGGATAACCTGACAGCCATTATTAAAAACTCACATTGCTTTATAAGAAAGTTTCCTTTAATTTTATGCAGGAACTGTTTTATATCATTCAACACTGATTTTAGATTTTAGATGCTTTCTGCAATTGCATATGTTTTTGCAATTATTCCTTTATTAACAGTGGAGGTTTTGGGTAATAATAGAAATTCACACATGTAGGCTGACATGTAAATGTCAGAACAATGGAAAAAATACTTAAACAACTCCACAGCATCCAAACTATTGCCAAGAATGCTTGGTTTATGGTTGTGTGGCTAGAACAGGGATGTGAGGGAAAACAAGATGACCATGTACATTTGAACCAGAAATGGGTGTCCTGCTACAGTGGCAGATCCATGTCACAGCATGTCACAGCATATCAAATACAACTGGATCCATGTTTTCAACTGGTGTTCCCTGAGAGGATCTTAGGTGTGCTGAGAAAAATTTTTAAGATCATTAAGTAAACCATTTTCAAAAGAAGTTCAACCACAGTAAATATATATATATATATATTTTTTTTTTTTTTTTCAACTTTTTAAATTTAAGTGTGCCATGGAACTTCAGGTTCATGTGGAAGTTTAACTATAGGTTCAAGTGTGCCATGAGATAAAAAAGGTTGAAAGACGCTGATTTATATACTTGTTTTCTCAGGTGATGCATGGCTCTTCCTAAGTACATGTGACTGAGTGCACGTTTGCTGTTCCTACCCCTGTAAGGAATGAGAATGAAAATATTTTCCTTGAAGTAATTAAATGGCATTTTGGGCAAGGATCAGATTTGGGGAAAAGAAGAAGTAATGTATTTTATTTCTGTCTGATGTGCAAATGAATATCCTCAGCATGTGAATACCTTTATGATCATCACATTCCTAGTATAGGGACAAAAATTACCTACTTAAGCTGGTAAAATTTATCTGATTATATATTTAAGTAAAGTAGAAGGCAGGAAACTTTTTTTTTTTTTTTCATTGACACAAAATGTGATTACTTGCTGTCCTTGTGAAAAAATATGTGATCAACCTTCTGGATAAGCCCAGCTGGTGTGTCTGTAGATTCCATGCAAAAAATGGGATAAACATTAACAGGCAGCTCCCTCATCTGTCTATTTCTTAGACTTCTCTCACCCACCTCAAGAAAAACCTAATTTGTTAATTAAATGATCTGGCATATCACAGGCTAATGTTGGGAAATTTACTTACAGTCAAGAGCCATGAGAAATCAAAATGACTACATTCAGAGAGTTCTAGAGGCAGAATTTCCATGGGCTATTAAGTGCTGCTGCTTCTTTTACTACCTTATAATTTTTCCTTCATCAGATTTTTATTTTTATGCAATTTCCTCTGCAAGTACTAACCAAAACTGGACAATTACTTAGAAAATGAAAATATATTCAGGATGCTTTGGCAAGTTATGTTTTTAAACGTATTTCTCTTCTGAGCTTCTTAAGGTATGAGGTGAAGTATTTTAAACATGAAAAATCCTATTTTATGAAAATCTTGGCTTTAGGGTTTTTCTTTTAGATGACATACCGCCTAAGTAAAAAGACTAGATGACTACCCAAAAGAGCAAAAATCATTTTACCACAAAGACATTTGCACCAGAATTTTTATTGCAGCTCAGTTCATAATTGCCAAGTCATGGAAGCAGCCCAAGTGCCCATCAACCCATGAATGGATTAAAAAACTGTAGTGTATGTATATTGTGGAGTACTATTCAGCCATAAGAAAAGATGGAGACTATACGTATATCTATTAGTTTTACATGGATGGAGTTGAAACACATTCTTCTTAGTAAACATTCTTAGTAAAATATCTCAAGAATGGAGAAGAAAATATCCAATACTCAATACTAATATGAAAACAATATATAAACAACTAGATGCCCACACTAATGAAAAACACAAATATAGTTTAGCAAGGGGGAGGGGAAAAGAGGGAGGAAGGAGAATAATTGGCTGGATCTCATGTTATGTTTATAAATACACGTTTATATATTTTGTATCTACACATGTATATGTGCATGAAGAAAAAAGGGGAGACTTGGGAAACTATATGCCAAAGAATTAACAGTATTTGTCATTGAATGACAGGATTATAAATAATTTTTATTTTCTTCTTTTGGGTTAT
>CAUYPK010126020.1:0-18088 GCA_963574355.1 Loris lydekkerianus
AATAAAAGTAGAAAAAAATGAATAGTATCAATGTATAGAGCAAAAAATTCTCCATTGATCAGTATATACCACGACACAGTAGAATAAATATTTAGTGAGATATGGAGCTACAAAAACACATGACATTAAAACGGACAAAACTTTTGAAACAACCTAACATTCCACATTTACAAAGTTTCACATATACCCTTGCAAGATGCACCGCAGGTGTAATCCCACCAATCCCCCTCCCTCTGCCTACCTCCCCAGAGTCTCTCTTTAATAATGAAAATAAATGAGTTAAGGAATATGTAGGAATTCCTAAGGAAGGATGGATCCAATTAATGTCTCCCAGCAATTTTTGGAAATCATTAATAATTTTTAAAGAATCTCTTCTAATTTGTATTTTTTGTGGAATTAACTTTTGAGCTGTCATTTTATATCCTAGATAATTCCATGGCTCTGATTTTTGAATTTTCTCACTGGAAATATGAAGACCACATTCTTCAAACAAAATGCAAGCACAATGAACAATATTATTTAAAACAAACTCATTTGGATGGGCAAGCAAAATATCATCCATATAATGATAATAAATGCCATCTGTAATTGTAGAGTTAATTTTTGCAAGGGTTGCTGTATAAACATTTGACACAAGGTGGGGCTGTTTAGCATTCCTTGTGGCAAAACCATTGAAATCTTTTATTGGGGCCACTATTATTTATAGAAGGGACTGTGAAAATCTATTATAACAATATGAAAATTTCTAGGAATTAAAGAGGCGTTAGGAATTCCCAGCTGAAGGGGACCCATTGGTTGGATAATTGCATTTATTTTTTTCAAATTCATTAACATTCTCCATTTTCCATATTTTTTCTTTAACACAAAAACTGGTGAATTCCATTCACTCACTGACACCGTTACATGATTTAATGCCCATTGTTCATTGACTAATTCATGAAGCGCCTCCACCCAGATGGGAACATCAGATTTTCATGTTAAAGGTAAAGCAAGGCACTCAGCAATGACCCCCATGGAAAATTTTCTGGAAACACTGGATAACCAAGTCCTGTCCTGTATTTACCTGTCCTAGTTACTTCAGGTTTTTTAACTGAGGAAGGCTGGGATGTGTCATACCCCATGTTAAGCATCATATTTTTAGCAGTTGAAGAAATGGTAGGTATAGTGAGCAGAGCTCCCCATTGTTTAAGAACATTTCTTCCCCATAAAATGATAGCAATAGGGGCAACATATGGTTGTATTATTGCTGGTTGGTCATCAGGCCCTTGACAGTTTAATTTATTTGAACTTTGTTCTATATTGGACCTGGTACCAAGACCAACAAAAGTGGTCTGGACACACCGTTTAGGCCATCCCTCAGGCCAGGCGAATGAGGCAACTATAGATATGTCTGCTCCAGTATCCACTAGACTTCAAGTTTTGTCCAGTCCTGAAAAGTAACCTGGCATCATGGACAAGAATCATTAAGGAAAGCATGCCAAAAAAACATGTGTCGCAGTGCTGCCAAAGCCTTCTTCCCTTTGTATGGGAGCAGCTTTTCCTTTATAATAAGGCAAAAGTAATAATTGAGCAATTCTTTGTCCAACAGTTAAGTCAATGGGCTGATTAACAGAAGCCATAATGAAAATTTCACCATTATAGTCAGGATCAAAAACTCCCAAATGAACAATTAGCCCTTTTATGGTAGAGCTGCTTCTGCCTATAACTAAGGCAACAGAGTCTTTTGGAATGGGACCATACACCCTGGTTGCCAAGAAATAAGGTACATCTCATGGCTTTAAAGATAAATTCTCTACTATGGGCAAGTTTAAAGCAGCACTGTTATGAGTAGCATGAAATAAATCAGAAACCAGAGTTTTGGTTTGAGGCTTACCGGATGGAGAAGATGGAACAAAGCTTTGATGTATTGGTGGAATATTTTGTTCAGGAGCATTTTTTAATCGCTGGGTGTTGCTTTCTCGGCTGAGACCTGGAAGGTCTGTGCCAAGGCTCCTGCATTTTTCTCCGGGGCCCGAGAATGGCCCATTAGGGTTTTTTTTGACTCCACAAGAGGCAAGACATTTCCATCTTTGTTTTTGATAGACCTGCATTTATTTGTCCAATGTCTTCCCTTTCTATACCTTCTACAAATTCCTGGTGGTAGTGAAGAATCTGGGTTTTTCTCTTCTTTCCCCCTTTGGCAGTCCTTTCTAACATGCCCAATTTTTCCACAATTATAGCATTTATGATTATTATTTCTCAAGGCTGCTGCCATATAAGCACCAATCTGATCACCAATTAAGGCTGCCTGGAAGGAGCTAGAGCCAACCTTCTTACATGCTCTCATGAATTTATCTATGGAAGCATTTTCTTCATTCCTGATACTGGCTAAAATTCTTCGACAATCCTCATTAGCATTTTCATAGGCAAAGGTTAAAAGTAACATGTCCTCTGGTCCTGGAATTGCCCGTTTGATGGCAGCACGGAGCTTTGCAAGAAACTCACTGGAAACCTGAATGATCTTGGTAAAGAATTTTCCTTCCCCAGGCTCATCTAACTGTGCCCAGGCATGGAGACAAATGTTCCTAATTATAATCAGTGTCTCATCAGATAAATCCAGCTGTCTATCATGCCTTCTGTACTCTCCATTACCTTTCATCTGATCATAAGAAATATCTGGATTACTGTCATGCCTTGACTTAGCCTCTTTATTCCACCATGAAACAAACTGCAAATATTGGGCTGGAGAAAGGGGCATTTCAGCCAACCTTTCCCAGTCTCTTGGTATCAGAAACCAATCTCCACAATATGATCTAAGCAGCCCTTGAGTGTATGGTGCATTAGGTCCATATGCTATAACAGCATCTTTCAAAGTTTTAAGAAATTTAAGATACACGACCAGCTTGTGCAGCTTCCCCTGCCCTTCTGGCAGCCACTCAAGTCACTGGCATAATGATTCCTACGTCTTGATCAAAAGAGGAACCGGCACAAAATACATCTGGCTCATGGAGGATTTTTAAATCTTATGGGCTAGGAAAATTAACTCTATGCACCTTTCTGGAAGTCTCCACATTCCAATATGCATAAGGATGGGCAGACAGAAATCAGTTAGAGACAGGATAAAGCTGTTTAGATGTATCTGGAGATGGGGGTCGAGACCATAAAGATTTAGATCCTTCATGAGAAGATTTTGGCCCTTCAGGCACAGGAGTAGGTGTTGGAGGAGAGAGAAGGAGATGGTGGTAAAAGCATGTCAGTAGATGGCATCAGAGGCACAGAAGGTTCATGTCCAGCCCTTTCAATTAACTCATCATATTCTCTAATGAAATCCCTTAAATTAGACATTTTTTCTTGTAAAGACTGCTGTGAGGTAGAAAGAGGCAAATCACCCTCTCCCACTTCTCCTTCAGGAGGTGGAATGTCATCCCCACTGTTAATTTCTATTTTGTCCTCCTTAATAGACAATTTAGACAAATCAGGTCCTGTTGGCTCACACTCAGGTTTAAGAACATCAGAAACATCACCATCAACTTGTGTTTGTGGTTTTTCGGTATTATCAAAGGTCTGCAAAGCCATTTTGACCAGATTACATGCTGTCCAAACTTCTGTACTAATAATGTTGCCTTGTTGGTGAAATCTTTTCATTTCCTCCCCCACATCCTCCCATGTGGAGAGATTTAACTGATTTCAAGATTCAGGAGAAAACCAATAACGACATTCACAAACAGTTGAAAAAAGATGGTGAAAAGTTTGATTTTTAACGTAAACTCCCATAGAGTCTAACAAAGATTTTAACAAATGAATATACTCTTCCTCTTTAGAACTTGTATTTCCCATTTTCAATGTCCATTTCAAATGTAAATGTCGAAAGTCCTGGGTACTTACAGTCCAGTGGTAACCTTTAGATTCTGTGTGTTCCCAGTGATTCTTTTTTTTTTTTTTTTAATTAAATCATAGCTGTGTACATTAATATGATCATGGGGCATCATACACTAGTTTCACAGACCGGTTGACCCATTTACATCACACTGGTTAACATAGCTTTCCTGGCAATTTCCCAGTTATTGTGTTAAGACATTTACATTCCACATTTACTAAGTTTCACATATACCCTTGTAAGATGCACCGCAAGTGTAATGATTCTTACCTTGAGGGGTGAACTGAAGTTCCAGGGACAAATCAACCAGGCTTGGTCCAGCCAAAGACCCTGCTCACTGAGCCAGATGTTGTCCTCAGAACTAGATGCTCTGAGACTCAGAGATATGCACTGCACACAGAATGATTATTATGAGAGGGAGACCAAGGCTTGCTCAGGCCTGTGGTGGCTACCCACATTTATTGGGTGTTTTTATACACAGCAGTAGTCAAAAGACAAAAAAAAGGTATAGAATAAAAAAAGGAACATATAATGGTGAAATCATAAAGACTGCTAAGAAATTCTTTGTTCAGCACACATGCTACTAGACACATACATAGTTCTAAATAGAGACCTTTGCTCAACACCTTGCTGAAGGCTTAACCACAATGGCTTCTAGCTGTCTTGTTCTTGATTGCTTAGTTCCTTAAAACTTAAGAAAGAATAGTTTGCTAAAAGGAGAATAGAGCAGAGCACATCTTCCCGCAACTCCTGCAGGTGCCCAGCCCCCAGCTGCAACCATGCGAAGCCCTCCGGTAACTCTCCTTTCTGTGAACATTTAACTGATTGTTCTTACTAGCCCAGGCATGTCCACAAAGAAAGTTTTTCCATCTTAGGGCAACGTTCCTCGGGGAGCACATGAGGCCATGTCACTTGCTTTGGTTGGGGGGCCAGTACCACTCCAGTTGTCATCAGATCACACAATGTGGGGCCCCCTGAGTTTCAGCCTGATAGAGTAGGAGGGCAGGGCCCGTCCATTTTCACCACACCCTGTCTACTCCAGGGATAGTTCCCACTGGATGCCAGTGGGAGAAAAGCTGGACTCCACAGGGCACACTTATATGGTTGCCATGGGGAAGGGGTAGGGTCTAGCCTTTTGCTGTTCCAGTACCTGGGGGTGGGGTCACCAGCCCAACTAGGCTGTCTAAACCAGGTGGGTTTTCTCTCTACATGCCAGCACAGAGTGAAGCAGGCCTCAGCAAGGGGCACACTGGTTGCTAAGGGGGTGGTTGGGCTTTGGCTATAAGCAGGCTAGAGCCAAAATTGCCCTCTGTTCTTCCAGTTGCAGGGAGATTCAGAGGAGAAACCAACTAGGTGCAGGAAAGCTGGGTCTCTGGTCCCTCATGGCACTATCCTGTGAGATAAGAGTTCCTATGTCTTACTCTTTGTGGAGAAGCCCTGGGTGGGGCAAGGGGATCCTCCTTGCCCTTCTGTTTGGCTCTAGCCTCCTTCAGGTCTGGTCCATGCTGTGTCTGTCCTCTCCTCTCTTTTCCTCTTTCTCATCTTTGTCCTTGGAGCTCTTCTTGGTACGGTTACTGAACATCTCTGTTGCCTCTCCCTCTCTCACTTCAGTCTAACCTTCCTACCTCCAGTCAGGGTAATCTGATGAGAGTTGACTCTGGTCAGCCATCTGTCTCCTGCATTCATGTTTTAAATGTCTTCTGGGATTAGGAGTTGGAAGGATTTTTCCTATACTCTTTACTGAGGTATAAATGCACACAGAAAAGGCACAGATCCTAATGGACTGGTTAATGATTATGATGGAGCCCATGTCCTTGTGGGATCAATACCCACCAAGTTCCTCAGGATGCCTTTTTCTCTCCCCCAGGAGATTTCTAATTACAGACTTTTCTCCACCTCTTCCAGAAAAGAATCTTGATTTCTCTTCCTTACAGTGATAAATCTATTTCCTGAGATGCCTAAAATATTTGAAAAGGATTCAGGAGAAATAGCTGCCACCCGCTGTGGTATTTCTTTCTTCTATGGGTTGCTGCAGGATAAAATCAGGACACACCAAATGTGTATAGAGGCAGAGGTCCCGGGTTTGAGTAGTTAAATATGCAGAAGGCAATGGAGAAGTGTGCATGACATTTAAGTGGTGTGAGGGCAGAGGCTTTATCCTTTTCATGGCTGTCCTACCTGCTCCGGAGATAATGCCCAGTTATCTAAATCAGTTTTCTGTTGCTTCTAACAATAATTGAAACTGGGTAATTAACTAAAAAGAAAAACAATTTTTTTTTTCTGAGACAGTTTCAAGCTGTCACCCTGGGTTAGAGTGCAGTGGTGTCACAGCTCATAACAACCTCCAACTCTTGGGCTTAAGGGATTCTCTTGCCTCAGCCTCCTCAGTAGCTGGGACTACAGGTGCCTGCTACAACACCTGGCTATTTTGTTGTTGTCACAGTTGTCATTGTTGTTTTAGTTGACCCGGGCCAGGTTGAACCCACCAGCCTGCTACTTGGCACCACCAATTTCTTTTTGATATTTCTGGAGACTGAAGTTCATGATCAAAGGGTCACATCGGTTGAGGGCCTTCTTGCTGGTGGGGACTCTGCCATATTTGTGGTGATGCAGGATGTCACATGGTGACAGTGCTGAGCATGCTAGCTTGAGTGTTTTTCATAATGCTACCAGTGCCACTTCTGTGATAATCCATTACCCCATTCATTCATGAATTGCCTAGTGCTCATGACCTAATCTTCTCTTAAAGTCTCCACCTCTCAAGGCTGCCACATTAGGGGTTTACTTTTCAACATGAGTTTGGCAGGGACATTCAGACCATAGCACCAATATAGTGCTGATGTGCCCTAAGTATTAATTTTTTTTTTTTGCAGTTTTTGGCCAGGGCTGGTTTTGAACCCACCACCTCCAGCATATGGGCCCTGCCCTAAGTATTCTTTAACGACTCATCTTTTATGCCTGCTGGTACTATCTTGGGGGTTGCCTTGCTTGAGTCTTCTCAGAAAGAATTTTTTTACTCTTGCTTTCCTACCATACACATACTTGATATGGAAATCCCTATCCCCAATGTTACAGCCCCTCAGGCACCATTAAAGGGCTCTGCTTTTATCTGGCACTCAGCTTTAGAGAGTGAGATGCCTTCTTTTATCATCACAGGAGTTTTGTGCAGGTACTGATCTCTCTGCTGAGGCAAATAAAGAGGCTGCCTTATCAAACCAGGAAGTCTAGGAAGAGGCCCGGGACATGGCACCCCAAGCCGGTGCTATTTTAGCCAAGAAGGTGCCTGTGAGGAGACCCAGGGAACACTTGAAAGCCCTCCTCTCTCTAGGGACAGTGAGCGGCATGCCCCGTGCATCTCCACTCAGCCCACGTGCACCAACTGTAGTGAAGACCTTCCTTCATGCACCCAAGAAGAGAAGTTATCTGGTGCTGCTTGTTCCAGAAGGGATTTATAGTGACTGAGATAAATTGAGGGCATGCGGGCACTTCACACACTGCCCTAGTGGTGCAGCCATTTTTGTCTGATTATTTTGTTTGATTTATTTAAACAAAAAAACAGGCAGCGCCTGTGGCTCAGTGGGTAGGGTGATGGCCCTATATACCAAGGGTGGTGGGTTTGAATTCAGCCACAGCCAAACTGCAACAAAAAACTGTGCATTGTGGCGGGCACCTCTAGTTCCAGCTACTTGGGAGGCTCAGGCAAGAGAATCACCTAAGCCCAGGAGTTGGAGGTTGCTGTGAGCTGTGATGCCATGGTACTCTACCCAAGGTGACAAAGTGAGACCCTGTCTCTAAAAAAAAAACAAAAAACACCTGTTTTGCAATCAAAGCCTTGTTTTCTACACAGGACAATGGTTGGAAGGGCTGTATTGTTTCAGATTCTTCTGAGGCAAAATTTGGGTCTCAGGACCTCCAAGACATGAGATTATTTCATGTCTTTCTTTCACAAGGGTGGTTTTGAATAATGTCTGATAGCAAGGTTGGCTGTACATTGGTTTTGGTCCCATGTTCCAGTGGGTATTTCTGGAGGGTGCTCACAAATTTAGGATGTGGCCCATAGAATTCATCCAACCAGCTCTCCTGTTTCTACCCTACTGTGTGGGCTCAGGGGGTAATGACTAGTCCACATTTCACATTTCCAATTAGTACTGCTTATGGGGAAGATTCTGTGCCTCTATAGGGGAAACAAACCCGAGTCAGACACAGTGTCCACCTCCATCCTACATCCAGGTAAAAGAGGTGTACCGTATTACTAACGCCTGTTCAGGCATACCAGTTTTGGTTTAAGGCTGGTAGTGTTAAGGTAAAAGTTTAGTGTTCCCAACTGTTTACTCCATGAGGACTTCAGAAACAGGTCCTGGTTTTATCATAGATCAGAGAAGACACAACCTGAGGAGAGACAAATTGCTCAGATAAAACTAATTTTCATGAGACCAGTGCTCTAACCTTTGAGCTATAGGGCTATGCAAACCTTTCCAATTTTAATTCAATTTTCCATCCCAATCTTACCTTGATCTGTTCAGGCTTCTGTAACCAAATATCATAAACTCTGTTGCTCTTTAATAAAAAATTTGATTTCTCACAGTTCTGAAGGCTGGGAGTCCAAGTTCACAGTGGTAAGCAGATTTGGTGTCTGCTGGAGGCTTGTTTCCTGACTGGCCGTCCTCTGTGTCCTCACATGGTGGAAGGAAGGAAGATTCTCTCAAATGCCTTTCATAAGGGAACTAATCCCATTCAAAAGGGCTCCACCCTCATGATCTAATCACTTCCCAAAGGCCCCACTTGCTAATATTACCTTTAAGGTTGAGGGTTTCAACATAGGAATTTGGGTAGTAGGCACAAACATGCAGACCACAGCACCCACTAGGCCTATATTTATCTTCTCAATACTCTATACCTAATCCTTAGCCATAATTTCCAGCCCTAGTTCTAGCCCACAGCCTAACTTTAGCCCCAGCTATAACCCATCCCTGATCCCTAGTCCTACCCCTAGCTTACAACCGAGCGCTAGTGGCAGCTTTACTTTATTTCTAATCACTAGTGCTAATCCCAAACCCTAGCACTTGACCACAACCTATCATTACCCCAGCTGTAGCTGATTCCAAATCCCTAGCCCTAATCCATAGCCATAGCCCACACCCTAGCCCCAGGGCATTCACCTGTCTGCTTATTCTTAGGGAAAAGACTTATGTGCCACTGCACCAGCACCAGCACCAGCACATATCCCATTTGGAGTGAAATACTATTTCCTCTTCTCTTTCAGATAAGTCTTCTGAGACCTAGTAGCTAATGTAATTCTCTGAAGTAAATAAAAGTTTCTTTACCAGAGGCCACATCTTCACTTTGTTCCTAATTGTGAATGCAGTCAGATGCCATTGTGCTTTCTGGAAAAGACAATACTAGTTTTTTAAAGGACAAGTAGCTCTTTCCTGAAGGTGACTGTGAAGTGATTATCTGCAATTATGTCCAGATGGCTGAATGAAGCACAGCTATTGTAGGCCTTTCTTCTCACTGTGAAGAGAAGTTTGCCGCTGCACCAGCACATAAGCTGTTTGGAGTGAAATGGTTTGGAGTGAATAGTTTTCTGAAATTTACCTGCTACTGAGTCCCAGACTTAAATGAAAGCTTGATTACCAGAGGCTGAATCTGCACTGTTCCTAATAGTGAATGGACTCAGTTGTCCAATGTGGAATCTAGAAGAACCAATAGGACATACACCTCTCTCCCTGAAGGCTTTCTTTAAAGTGTCTTTTTACAAGTAAGTACAGATTACCTACAGGAGCATAGCTAACGTACATTATTCAAAAACCTGCTTGAATATTTGTCACTGTACCAGCATTACACCAGCACTTATGCTGTTTGAAGTGAAATGCCATTTCTTCTTTTAGAAAAGGCTTTTTTACTCAGCTCTACTATGAAACTAATGTATGGCTTTCATATGAAAGCTATAACCCAGTTATAACCTAAGAATATGGGGAAGGGGGAGAGGGAGAGAAGGAGGACGGAGGATGGGCAAAGGGAGGGTGATTGGTGGGACACCTATGGTGCATCTTACAAGGGTACATGTGAAACTTAGTAAATGTAGACTATAAATGTCTTAACGCAATAACTAAGAAAATGCCAGGAAGGCTATGTTAACCAGTGTGATGAAAATGTGTCAAACTGTTTATAAAACCAGTGTATGGTGCCCCAAGATTTTTATTTTCTTTAATAAAAATAAAAATAAAAGAATAGGCTTTTTTTTTTTTTTTTTTTTTTAATGAGAAAGAGCCTTAAGCTGTTACCCGGGGTAGAGTACTGTGACATCACAGCTCATAGCAACATCAAACTCCTGGGCTCAAGCGATTCTCCTGCCTCCACCTCCCAAGTAGTTGGGACCACAGGCACCCACCACAATGCCTGGCTATTTTTTGGTTGCAGCCATCATTGTTGTTTGGCGGGCCTGGGCTGGGTTTGAACCCACCAGCTCAGGTGTATGTGGCTGGCGCCTTAGCTGCTTGAGCCACAGGCGCAGAGCCTTAGAATAGGCTTTTGAAACTTTTGCACTGCTGGTGGGAAAGCAAACTAATATGTTCCTTTTGGAAAGGAACTTATTAGTTCTCTCTGTTTGGAGAACACTTAGAGATCTAAAAATAGCTTCCTAGTTCTTTACAGGTATTTGTAGCTGCCTGGGATAAGCATAGCTATTTTAGGCCATTCAACTGGTTGCTTCTTATTGAGAGGATGTGTTTGCCACTGTACCAATATTTCACCAGCACTTATCCCATTTGGAATGAAATTTTGTTTGTTCTTTTCTTACAAGAGGCTCCTGAAACATAGGCTAATGTGTTTCAAAGCTTCATTTGCAAAGGCGCCATTTGTACTTTGTTCCTAACACTGAAAGCAATCAGTTGCCAGTGTGCTATCCAGAACAGCTAATACTGATTTTGGTAAGCTAATATCTCACTCTCTCTCTCTCTCCCCCTCCCTCTCTCTTCTCTCTCTCTCTCTGTCTCTCTGTGCTTGATATGTGATCTACACAGATAGGGGTCGCGACTAAAAAGAGCATAGCCATCATGGACAGTTCTTGTGCCTCCTGGTATGTTTGCTGGTGCATCAGCACTTCTTAAGCATATATCCGGTTTAGAATGAAATCCCTCAGCATCTTTTCTATGTAAGGATTCGGAGACCAAGCCACTAATGTACTTCCCCAACTTAAATGAAAGCCTTATTAACCGAGGATGCAACTGCACTTTCTTTTTAATACAGAATGCAGTAAGTAGCCATTTTGCCATCTGGAGCAGCAAATACTTCTTTCTATTGATCAATTCTATCTCCCCATCCTGGTGCTTATAATTTGATTCTTTATGGATATTTGTAGATACATGGGGCAAGCATAGCTATCATAGGCCATTCACCTGTCAACTTGTTTCTCAGTGAGAAGATGTTTGCCACTGCACATGCTTTTCATAATAATATATCCCACTTGGAGTGAAATACTATTTCTTCTCTTAGAGAAGGGTGTTTTGTTTTATTTTATTTTTTTTATTAGAGAAGGGTTTTGAACTAGCAGTGAATGTACTTGTCCAACATAAATGGAAATTTCATTCCTGGAGTTGTGATCTGCATTTGTCCTTCATAGTGAATTGCACTATGTTACCAATGTGCTATCTTTCCCAGCCAATACTTCTGCTTAAAACAAAAGTAAAGACAGCACTGATGATGCCTGGGGGTGGGGACAGGACCGACAATGCCTGGGAGTGGGGACAGATCAAATGGTGCCTGCAAGTGGGGACAGCAGTTATGATGCCCGAGAGTGGGGCAACTCTGATTATGCCTCCGTATGGGGAAGCATCTATGGTACCTGGGAAGAAGGACAACAGTGATGATGCTTGGAGTGGGGATTGCACCAATGACTCCTGGGAGTGAGGACAGCACAGATGATGCCTGGGGGGGAGGACAACACGAATGACGCCTGGGAGGGAGGACAGCATGGATGACGCCTGGGGGGAAGGACAGCACGGATGACGCCTGGGAGGGAGGATAGCACTGATGACGCCTGGGAGGGAGGACAGCATGGATGACACCTGGGAGGGAGGACAGCATGGATGATGCCTGGCATGGGGCCAGCAGATGAAGTATTTCAGGTGCCTCTTCTGTATGTAAGTAGGAGTATTAGCAGCCCTCCTTCCTGTATTTGTCTGCGGTCACTGATCTTGCTCTCTTGGTGATTATAATAGATTTTTCTTTGGACTGGTGAGGAGCTCTGTGCAGTAGTTGTTAGGAATAGTCTGAGATAGTGGAACTGTGCCTCTGCATTATTTCTTCAGTGCAAGGAGTGAGATGAGGAAAGCAGAATAGAAGGATAGCTTCTTATGCCCCCATCATTTCATGGGCCCAGAATTAGCTATTTTAGCTAAGTGTTTTCACCCCAAATATGAAAATTGGTATTAGTTAAATTGTTTTTTACAGATTTTTAAAAGACAAAATTTTTGATGGAATTAAAAGCATAGAACTAGGAGACTAAATTGAGAACATATTAAGAAAAGTAAATGAAATGGGGGCAGATGGTCTTCATTTATAATGGTTTGACTTAGATTTCTCAACTGTATGAAGTTTTTATTATGATGTAATTCCTCTGTAAGTTGAGGGACACTGTATAAATTATAGAGGGAAAATAACCTACATCAATTGCATTTCATTGTAACGTAAGTATTTTTCTCTGATAGACTCTTCATGTAATAATGTCCTTTTTGTTTAACACATGCATTCTATATTGTATATATATTATTCTAACTTTCAAAACACAAAACTTTTTCCTAATTCTCAAAGTAGGACTAATGTAGGTAAGTGAACAACTACTTCTATGCTTAACTTTCTAAGTTGCTCACAATAACGCATCTGATGATAGAAATCTTATTATTTTTTAGAGATGAAATAAACTCTTGACCTAAAGTGATCCTCTCACCTCAACCTCCACAGTTGCTGGGATTATAGGAACAAACCACCACAACCTGGCTAAAATCTTAATATAGTAGAATTTCTATAAGTTGACCACCAAGGTAAAGGACTATCATAAACTGATCAACATACAGAGATGATCAACATAAGGAACTAGGCCTACTGTGCTGATACATACATGTGCTACATGTCTAGTCTGTCAAAATTAGGTCAATTTAAGGAGGTGGTCAGTGTGTGGAGATCTTCAATTGTGGAGGTTCTTTTCTAATTGTTAATGTTTCCACTTTCCATTCCAAAAAAAAAAAAAAATACTATCACAGGGTACCTAACATTACCAAATGAGGAAATAGAAGCAAAGGAAGTGTGAACTTTCTTTTGTAGTTTTTTTTTTGGTTTTTTTTTTTTGTTTGTTTTGTTTTTTGCTGAATGATTTGAGCTTATGGTTCTGTGGAACATTTTTTGCTTTTTTATTATTATTCTTATTTTTTAGAGACAGAGACTCACTTTGTCACCCTCCATAGAGTTGATCCCAGAGTTTCAGGTTCTTGGTCTCAGTGATTTGAAGAATGAATCGATAGACCACAGGATCAGGGGTGAGTCAGGATTTAGTCACAGAAACAAAAATTACAACTACAAAAAACTCAAACACCTGGCAGAGAGAACCCAGGAGGAGAACAAGGAACAAGCTGTCCTGCTCCCTGTTCCAGGTCTGTCTTCTGGCTCTCTGCTAGGGTTTTATATAGTGGCAGGGGGTTGTTTGGCCAGAACTCAATGTTGACTTTTAGGGTGTAGGTCTTGTCAGTTATAGCCACCTGTCCAGTGAACACACAGGCCTTGGAAACTGACATGAAATCCACCAGCCAGAAGTGCACATGGAGGAGACAGCAAGGGGCCATCCATGAAATTGACCAGCCAGAAGTACACGGGGAGGAGACAGCAAGGCGCCACTGTCTCCTCCATGGCTGTCCAGCCCTTCCAGCAAGCTGGTTCCTCCATCTGCAGCACCATTACCTTGTCCTGCATCAATTCTCTTTCTCTGAGTGGAAACTCTAACTGCTGTTAGGGAAAAGGGCAAAGACTCAATCTAACTGCTTCCTGCTGACTTGGGTGATGATAGAAGGGGCAGTTAGGGTTTTTCTGGAGAGAGAGCTATACAGGGGTCCACAATAGAATTAGGTCTTGGATTGGAACCATCTTTATTGTAGCTGGATGAGATGTCTTTAATATACTAATTTGATTAGTATATTAAAAGGCAAAGGTAGGACAGTGTCTGGTTAGAGGCACTAACTCAGTGATGCTAAAAGAAAACTATTTCTAAATAATAACTTCAAACTTTCCTTAGGCTCGCAAGTGTAGGTGGACTGTGGTTGGCTCTCTTCATAGTCTGCTTTGTAGAAGGTGGTGGGTTCTAGGATTTTATTCGTGAATGATGTATCCAGGAATCCACTCTCATAACTTTAACAGCTGTAGAAGAAGATAAGATAACAGAAAAGGGACTTTCTGGAGGGAAGAGTTTTTGATCATGACTATACTTCCAGGAGAAAAAGCTTTTTAGTGTCAAATGTGAAAATGTAGTGGGGTACTAATGGATATAAATGGTTGTTCCTGTTTTATTTAGAATATTCCTCCCCAAACGGTGAGCAGGACTTATGGGTATGATTAGGAAGTTATGAGGAAACAGTCATATCCCGATTGCATCTTAAAGGCTGAGTGAAAATTTTGGTAACTGTTACAGTTACAGATTTGGGGGATAAAAGATCAAGGTTAGACAGAAGTATGGAAAGGTTGCTCTAGTGTCCAGAAGACATTCTGTTACCTGGTCTTCCACTGTGAGGCAAACTCAGGGCTCTTGAGGAGTGATGACACAGCTAGAGCCATGAGAATTGGCCCCAGGCACTCTTAGTCCAGGTCGGGTACTGATGAGATCACTATTCCCAGGCAGTCTTTCCTGGAGTGGCCAGTCTGACCACATTGGAAGCACCTGTTCTTAGCTTCTCTAGCTTCCCTCTACCCCTGAAAGGTGCTCATTTGTCAGAGTAATGACAGCCATTACTAGAGCTGTCATTCTTTTTTGATCCCTTCTCTCTTTTTCTTCCTTTCTCTCCTGAGCTCGGTTATAAAAGACCATAGTGGCTATTTTAAGAAGATTCTCCAGGTTATGATCTGGGCCTAGAGCCAATTTATGGAGTTTTCTTTGAATGTCTGGAGCCACTTGAGTGATAAATTTGTCTTTTAAAATAATTTAACCCTCTATGGAGTCAGGTGTCAATTGGGTGTGCTTTCTCATTGCCTCCCTAAGCCTCTCAAGAAAGGCTGAGGGACTCTCATTTGCTCCTGGCAAATAGTGGAAAACTTGGAATAATTCACAAGCTTTTTCTTGGACCAACGTAAACCTTCTAGGATACATGTTAGAAAATATTTACGCCACCAGTCACCTTCCTTCTCAGGGTCACATTTGGGATCCTGAAGGGAACTGCCTGTCTTCCCATGGGGTATCTGTCCCTTTCTCCAGGAGACTTACTGCCATCAGTATTGGACATGAACCACAAATCACCCCACTTCCTAGCTTCATTCAGGACTTCATTTTTTTCATTAAACATTAAAGTTTGATCTAATAGTAACATTATATCTCTCCAAGGAAGGTCAAAGCTTTGTCCTAACCCTTGGAGAACATTGGAGAACATCATCAGAAAATTTTCCTAATTCAACTTTAATTTGCTATAAATCTGCTAGAGAAAACAGAGTGTATACTTGTGCACTTCCCCTTTCACCACTCATGGTCTCAACCAAGGGACACAAAGAAGAATATTGTTGCCTTCTGGGGGTCTCAGTAGGACCAGAAAAATCTCTTGGGACAGCTTCTCTCTTGGGGTTTTCTAAACACATGGAGGAAGGTGTAGGACAAGTAGATGGAGGGTTCGAACTAGGTGGTGATGGTGTCTCCCTTGAGAATCCCTGACCATTTGGGGGAGTTATTATAGCCAAGAGAGCAGAATCTATCTGACAGGTCTTACACAGTTGAGGATTGTCCCTGGGGGAAAAGAACACTTGCACAGAGAACACTTCAGACTACTTTTCTTCCTGTTTATAAAAAGTATCTAACTGGGGGCAGAGACAAGAAAGTTGACTGAAGTCAGTGTTCCACAGAGGCTCCTGCCCAGAAGGAGAGTTAAAGGACAAAAATTTAGCAGGTAACCTGATGGATTAGAGCTGCACCAAGAGAGAAGGTTGAAGAACACACATCAACCCCACTGAGGTGAGCTGCAACCCCAAGGATACCAACAAAAGGTATAAAATCCATCACCAAGTGGAAGGGAGTCCCCTCCCCCATGAGAATGGCTCAGAGTGCCCCACAAACAAACAAGCAGAGTTCAAAGGTCCTCCTACTACACTCCACAGGACAGACCCTCTAAAAACTAGACCAACCTCCCTACTAAGGTGCCATGGCGTACTCCGGCCAGGCATAAAACTGTATATATTCTCTACCTACAACTCTGAGCTCCAGCACTACCCTTCACTCTCACTGTGAGGTCTGGAGGCCTGTTCCCCAGGAGTCCAGATTCTTGAGTGATTTCTCTAGGGGTGTGGACAGGGCCTAAACTATAGCTGGTCAGTGCTGACTCTGCGGCATGGGAGTGAGGAGAGGATGATCGGCTGAGAGGGAACCACACCAGAGCAGCGGTACCTCGAGGCTCAGAGGAGCAGCCGTCTTTTAGCAATAATAGGGCTCACTCCTGGATATTCTGAAGCCACACCCCCTGACTCCCTAGGCAACCAGAGGAGGCCAGGCATCTACTCAGGTTGCAACCACAACGGAACAGATCTGGGTCAAAAATGCAGGCCCCATGAGTGAAGGGTTTGCCTGAGGCGGTACCAGTCTGGGTAGAACATAGAGACTAGAAACGCATGCTCACAGCTGGGAAGCTCCCAGGTTGGGGCTGACCCAGAGGACAGCTTTACTGAGCCTAAGATGCACCCAGCCCTCAGGGGATCTTCAGCCTATAGACAAAGGAAGACAGGTGGCTAGAACTGACAGCTAACCAAATACAAACATGCAGGAGCAAAGACAGGGCATGAGGCACAGGCTCTGGGAACTCAAAAAGCTTCTCTTCTGCAGGGGAATTTAGCAGGGACAGAAACAAATTCCTGCAAAGTTGTTCTGTTCTGTCAGTAATATCAATCAGGGACAGGGCTGGAACTGAGTGAACAGCCCCCAGCCTCCATCAAGCACCCGAGGTTGTCAGGCCTCACCTCCCCCTAGAGGATAGAGGCAGAGTGCAGCAGCCTGGCAGAGCAGAAATAGATTTCCTTGTAATTCAGGCAGGTGCAACCCCCTGACATATCTGTTCACTACAGGCAACTGGGTCACAGCCCTGCGGGGTTATAAGTGACTTGGTGTGATAGAGGTGCAAGGTGGGGAGGAGGCATCAATCTTCCCAGAATGATCTATTTGCTGGGTGGGTCCTTCTGACTCCATTAAGTAACTGAGCAAGCCATATGTGAGTAGTCACCACACCCCTGCGATCCAATTGCCAGAGACCTTTTAAACTCTCCCACCTGAGATAGGTGCTGACTGAGACAATTGATTTGGACTTTTTGAACTGAGTAAATTGCCCAAGGACTATTCAGGTGGTGCCCTGGGTGTGTGGTTGTAGGAAGGTTTGATTTTCCTTTTCTAATTGTTGCCTCAGGGGGTTGGGGGGGCAGGGTGACTTAATAGCTGGTTATTTCTCCACAGCTGAGACTTCAACCCAGAGTAACTGTTTCACTAGGGTCGAACAGAGACCAGCTGAAAACAAGACAGAAACCACCACACTAAACAGGGCCCCAGTTTCTCAGGCCATAGCACTGTATGGGTCCTTGACAAAGCACCAGGGGAAAAATAAAACGTTGTAAAACAATAATGGGGTGAAATCAATAGAAAAACTCTGGTAACATGAATAACCAGAATAGATCAACCCCCACTCCCTCCCCCACAAAATATCTGGCAGGTTTAACTGAAGATCCCATTCATAAACAGCTGGCCGAGATGTCAGAAATCAAATTCAGAATTTGGATTGCAAATAAGATTAATAGAATGGAGGAAAATTTGCAATTAGAAATTCGAGGAGCCATTCAAAATTTGTCTCAAGAATTTAACAAATTTAAAGACAAAACCACCAAAGATTTTGACACACTAAAGAAAGAATTTGCAGTCCTCAAAGATCTGAAAAATACAGTAGAAGCCCTCAGTAACAGAGTGGAGCAAGAAGAAGAAAGGATTTCTGACATTGAAGACAAAGCCTTTGAATG